>CAUYPK010143241.1:0-43144 GCA_963574355.1 Loris lydekkerianus
CCTCCCCCTCCTCCTCCTCCCCTCCCCTCTCCTCTTCCTCCACTCCCCCCTCCTCTTCCTCCACTCCCCCTTCCCTCTCCTCTTCCTCCCCTCCCCCCTTCCTCTCCCTCTCCCTCTCCCTCTTCTTCTTCCTCTTCCTCTGCAAAGAAAAGGCATGTCTGGGTAAAGCCCACAGGCAGTGTGTGTTTTGGTACAGATAGACCCAAGTTCAAGAGCAAGGGAAGTGTGTGATCTTATTCAAGTTTAGGATTTCCCTCAGTGAAACATGGTTAACAGAGCTTACTGTTGAAGAGTTGTCATAAAGATTTGTGTTAATATGTGCATAATGTTTACTATATAGGAGGTGCTCAATAAATGGTAAGCTTGTGCTCTGCTCTGGGCCTGCCGCTGTGGCTAATATTTATATAGATGATCAGATCACATTGAATCCCTAAAATGGTCATCAAAATAAGTAGGATTATCAGTTTACGTATTTAACAGATGAAGAGAAATTGACTTGCTCAAGGTCACATGAAATTGAGTGGAGATGAGATTGTATTTAAAAGTTCTCTAAAGCCAGAGCTATAATTTCGACAACTGCTATTCACTGTAGTAACACTAATAATAAAGGGCTAAAAAAAACCCGTTTCCACAGCCTTTATCTACGTAAATACATAACATCTACAGAAATATCATAACATCTACATCATCCCTACAAACTAAAATACTTAAAATATTTAATTTGTTGCTTATTTATTTAACAAACACTTTTACGGGCCCTGCCATATTCCAGGCACTATTCTAAGCACTTACAACTGGCAACTCATCTAATCATTTCACGAATATTTATTTTGAGAGCAAGCTCAGGGGGCTTATGGGTGAGTGGACTCTGTGAGACCAGACCCCTTGCTAAAGCTTACAATCTTAGACGTCCCTGGGTACTAGCCTATTTATATGTTATTTTTTAAAAAAAGTAAATTATATTTTTAAAAATATGATTTCTCTGGTCACACGTATGACATATGCATAAGAGAAAATTTGGAAAATACAAAAAGTTGTGCAGAAAGGAAAAAAGTTTAAAGCCTTCACAATTCTACCACGTGTTGTTAACATCAATCCCAGATTGAAAAGGAAAGCGAACCTCATGATCTAGTAAAAACACGCAGCTTGTTTTAAGTGAGAGAGTAATTCAGAGGTTGCTAGTCCACTGTCAAAACTGGGGCAATAACCTGGTGGAGAGTCCCCAAGGGTTCAAATTCCTGAGCCCCGTGTCTCCTCGGGAGCTTTCTGTCTTGTTCTGTGTGGACATAAAACTACCATCCAGCATACCAAGTGGGCTGTTTCCTACATTGTCCAAAACAAACTGCAAACAATTGGCATGCCGCCATCTCTGGAAGAAAAGGATCTCAGATTTCTGCCCCTAAAGTAAGTTGTCCCCTACTCCAGTCTTGTCACTTAGAACTTGGTAGCATGAACTATTAATAGCCCTCCATATTTACTATTTTCTTTATTCTGGGACTTCCCTCTTACAGAAATTGGGTGGCTTATCTGAAAAGCTTTGGTCCCCGCAGCCCCCTTGGTGATGGGTGGGGCTTCATCACAGGGAAAGCACATCGTTCCAACTCTAAATGTCTACAGTCTAAAATCATCATCATGTATTTTCATCAGGATGAAATATCGGGCCCTGTGCTCAGTGCAAGGTTTATATTAATGATGTGCTGTCAGGGGCTGGATGTTCTGCATATTTGCATATTAAACAGCTGAGTGAAGAAACATTCCTTTTATTGCTGCAGGGAATAAATCAGTTTAAAGCAAGTTCTCATCATTTATACTCCTTTCAGCTAAGTCTTCTTTTATTGAAATAAATTGTTGAAGTGCTTTGCTCATTCTTTGAATACTGATGAAATTTACCTTGATAGGACCTCAGGAAAAATAACATTTTCTTAAAGGCGCAGTATTGTTTCATTGTGGGGTATTACTGTAACACGTTATTGATAAGTTAATTTAGAAATATCAAGTGGAAGGGGAAGGAAAACAATTTTGAAAAAAGGTGGTGTTTCCTCTGGATGATTTTGCCAAGTGCGTTTTTATTGGTAGGACGTAAGCAAATAACAACAAAAAAGCATCAGAGGCAGTTTTTATTAATACCTAGTGTACTTTTTTTAATGCACCATGAGCTGTTTTTGCATTTAAATCCCAGCTGGCAGACTACTGCATCCGCACAGGACCAGGACGATGCAGTGTTTACCAGACCCCAAAGCTTGCTGTCCCCTGGGCAGGCACAGGAGAAGTCCCCGGTCATCAGGCCATTTTAGAACATGAATTATCCCCGGCCTCAGGGTAGGGTCAGGGGATGTTTGACAAGATCCTTGCCAATGTTTCAGATTCCTCCTTTCTGTGCTCCTTACCTGTTCTTCATGCTGGAGGCTGACAACTCTCTGCTCAGATGAAGTACCGTATATACTCGAGTATAAGCCGAGTTTTTTCCGGCACAAAATTTGTGACGAAAAACCCGAACTTGGCACAAATTTTGAGCCGGAAAAAACTCGGTTTATACTCAAGTATGTACGGTATGTCCTGAAAACATTTTTTTTTTTTTTAATTTTGCCCTACGTTCTATTTTTTAAAAGAATTTAATTACTTGCCAACGTTTTCAAAATGGGAAATTTCACATAAAAATTCAGATTTCCATCCTCTCTTGAGAAGGAAGAATCAAACCACCCCAGGCCTATTGTCTGTGACTGGGCAGCAGTGTTTGTGGGAGGACGGGTGGTCTTCTCAGAAAGTGCAGTCTTCCCCCACCCCAGGTTTGTACATTGGGTGACGTCTGGTGACATCTGGCCTTGGCCTTTAGCACGCTTGCCTGGGTCTTACAGAGACTGCCTTTGTCCACCTCTCACTTATCCCTTTTCTTTTGGTGGATCTCAGGTTTACAAAGCTTTCTGGCTGTGCCTGGCACATACAAGGTGTCCAGAAATCATTAGTTGTTATTAAAACACATGACATATGTGAACTGAGGGTTGTCAGCGACATCAGCGTTTCATTTCCTGCACACAATCCTGAGTATAGACTGAACTTCCTTAGGCTTTCACCTTCCCTATGACTTCATTTTATTTCTAGCCCTGGAAGCTGAGATATCTTTGCTCCAAATATCTCCTTTTCAGGGATGACATCCTTGACTACTGTTTAAAATAGCAAATTTCTTCCCAAACTCTCCACTACCTAATCTCTTTCCTGCCTTTTGTTTTTTTTTTTTTTTTTAACTGTATGGCAGGTACCATTTCTGTATGTTATTTGTCCATTTGTTAATTGTCTTACTCCCAGCTGTTCATCCCCTGTCCACCCACCACACACACACACACACACACACACACACACACACACACACACACACACAGGGAAGTAAATGCCATAAACCTTGGGGTTTTGTCTGATCTGGTCCCTCCTGTGTCCTGAGTACTGAGATCCATTCCTGGGGCTTAGTAGAACACACACTTAATAAATGCTGAGTGAACAAACAAATAAATGGATGGATGGATGGATTTGTTTGTTACAGTTTGGCCTTGATCTTTGCAGTTCAGCTGCAGGGCCACCTATTGGTTGCAACACAGGGAGGAGGAAAGGTGTACGAGGCAGAAATTCAGGGCTCAGGAGGTTGAGTCCATGCCTAAGTGTGATCATTGCACACAGAACTGCAGTGCCCATCCCTGAACTATTATAGGCATAGGTACGGATCTGCCAAGTGGAAAACAGGAAAACATATGGAGAAGTTGATGGTAGGAAAATTTCGTCATAGTATTAGGGCTGAGATGCGCCTCAAGGAGAATCAGGATTCTTCTAGGGATGGAAGGGAAAAAGGATAGAAACTTCACCTTCCCTTGATCCTCTCACGTTCCTGGCTCCAGCTTAAGTGCTTTGTACCCATTCTCTCATTGACTGTCCCCGAGCAGCCCCCGAGAGACTCATTTCTCTTCCCATTTTACTCCGGAGATGACGGAGCCACATGCAGTGTCAGCTCAGCCTGACCCTAGACCCCTCTTTCTGCATCACGCTGCCCCCCACCTTCAGTGGAAAGACAGGAGGACAGGGATAGAGGCAAGTGCGTAAGGCTGTTCCAGAACCTCAAAGATGCTCTTTGGTATACCCCAGACTGGTGCTGTTACTTTGTGGAGGCTCCAGTATCACAAGTGAGGGTGTATGTGTACATGCATGTGCGTGCGAGTGTGTGTGTGTGTGCATGTGTCTCTGTGTGAGTGTGTGCATGCACCTGTGGGTCTAGGTGTGTGATAGTGCGCGAGCGAGAAGGGGAGATTGCTCTCTTGCTGACAGGTATCTGAGATGCTTGAACCCTTTTCTTATCATGACAGTGACAGGATGGGGGTTAGGAAGGTGGGTCAGACATTCAAAGAACACACTCTGAAGAACAGACCTGACATCATCAGCATAAGCCTTTTTTTTTTTAAGTCTTTGAAAGAAATATTAATAGTTAACAAAGGCTCCTGTCCCTGTGTCTTTGCCAGGAGAAGCATTGTTTACATATAAATCATTTGTGACAGAAGGGTCTTATTTTTAAGAGGAAAATGCACATTTAATAAGACGAGACTAATGTCCACGTGTGTTCCCATTGGCAGCTGCCAACAGGATGCCAGGACTCCTGCTGCCTGGGGACGGAGACACTCGGTGACCTTTTAGGAGCCATTCTTCCAGTGTCACTGCCTTTGCTTAGGCACAGTTCTGAATGGCAGTGTCCCAGGACTTCTTAACCAGTGGCAGCTGAGTGCTCTGGCGTCTTGTAAATCCTGAAGATAGAACAAACGTAGCTTAGGACCCTCAGCCCTAAGCTGAGGGTTGTGTGTGTGTGACCTTGGGCTCATTATTTCACCTCTGCAAGCCTCCCTAAAATGGGAATAGTGTCAGCCTCTCGTCTTGTAGGCTTAGAGAGAAGTTTACATGAGAGAAGGCTTCCAGAGCACGGCTGTCCAATACATAAGGTCCCCACTGGTCACACAGGGATATTGAAATCTAAATTTTAAACTTAAAAATTAAATTAGGAATTCAGTCCCAGAGTTGTGTATTTCAAATGCTCAGAGTGGCTAGTGGCTACTGCGTAGGACCACACAGGAACAGAAAGGACGTCTCCAGAATGGCAGAAAATCCCCCCCGACAGCACTTAGCATAGGACCCAGCACAGAGTCTGTGTTGGTTCTTAATTTTATTCAGTCATCTATAAAGAAGTAAAAGGAGGTATCGTACACACATGAATCAGAGTCCTTTTAATCAGGACTTCAAAAAAAACCGAGTTTGCTGTCATCCTGGAGTTCCTCTATGTACAAAAAATGGAAGGAAGGAAGGAACCAGAGGCTGGCCGTACAGGACTCTCTGCCCTGTAGTCTCTGGGGACAGGCCCAGGTTTGAGGGCTCCTGGTCCTGTTCTCGGGGGAATCCTCTATCACAGGTGTTAACCTGATTAGCCCCAGCCTGGCTCCTCATTAATTACCTGAAGTGGACAGGACAGTTTCCACTACTCAGCACAAAGGCTTCCATGGTGACTCTGCTGCGTACTCCTAATTTGGCCTTGGAAAGTTGCTGTGTAAGTCGGGCCTTCTTTCCTTAAACTTTGTTTCCTGTGAGAGTCCCCTGGAGGGCTTCATCATAGCACAGTTTCCGGGCCGCATCCCGGGAGCCCGGCTAAGGCCCAGGATTCTGCATGTCCATCAAGATCCCAACATCAGTGATGCTTCCAGCCCTGAGACCATACTTGGAAGAGCTCCTCCCTCCTTTTTGTCTTTTTTTTTTTTTTTTAACGTCTCTTCATTTATAAAGAGTTCTTCTCCATGCCCCCAATTGTCATGAGGATGGAGAAAATAAAAGTCCACAGCCAGTGACATTATAGATACTCAGCAGATGGCACCTGCTGTCACTATTATTTTGCCTATTATTTTTTTACACCAGCACATCAGGATCTGCTGGAATCAGTTGATATTTGAAAATTGGGCCCAGCCTTCTATGCTAGTCTTCCATCATGAAATAACTGTCTTGCATTTAAACTATTAAACAACCTTTTACCTTGAAGTCATTCTGGACCAGTGGGGATGAATATAGCTCCTCTGAAATCAAGCATTCCTACCCTTCAGAGTAGTTTGGGGCCATTACAGCTTGTTTCTTTCACTGGACAGTCAAGGACAAAAGATAACACCTTACTGTCCACTGCAAAGGGAACAGGTGTGCTCAGGACCTCTGCGTAACGCAAAGTGGGTATTTTGCAAAGAGCTGCTTTTCTGGGAGACAGATCTTCCTTGAGTGAATGATTCTGTGAGGATGACACTTTGGTTTTACAATTAGAAAATTTAATAAATGACTCTCTAGACTGTTCCCGTATTTAGTTTTGGTGGGGTAGGAAGGATAAATCATTTGAAACCTAGGATCTGAGTCCAGATGTCACATTCTTTTGTTCCAACCCTGAAACATTCCCAAATTCTGTTTCTAAAATGGCAGGGAGGGAGAAAATACTGAGTGTTACCTGCTTTTGTTATTTACTTATTTATTTATTTATGTATTTATTATTGTTGGGGCATCATTGAAGGTACAGTGAGCCAGGTTATACTGCTTGCATTTGCTGGGTGAAGTCCCTCTACTAATAGTGTCGTGTCCCCAAAAGGTGTGTCACACACTGTGGCTCCACACCCCCCTCTCTCCTTTCCTCTCTCCCCTCCCTGATTCTCCTTCCACCCCCCAGGTACTAGCATTAATTGCCCTCATATCAGAATTGACTACATTGGATTCTTGCTTCTCCAATTTTGTGATGCTTTACTAAAAAGTATATATTTCAACTTTATCCAAATTAATACAAAAGATGTGAAGTCTCCATCTATTTTAGTAGTTGAATAGTATTCCATGGTATACATGTACCGCAACTTGTTAATCCATTCCTGGATTGGTGGGAATTTAGGCTGTTTCCACAATTTGGCAATTGCTAATTGAGCTACAGCAAACAGTCTAGTGCAAATGTCCTTATGATAAAATGATTTTTTGTCTTATGGGTAGATACCCAGTAATGGGATTTGAGGGTCAAATGGGAGTTCTAGTTTGAGTTTGTTGAGGATTCTCTCTACTTCTTTCCAAAAGGGTTGTATTAGTTTGCAGTCCCACCAGCAGTGTAAAAGTGTTCCCTTCTCTCCACATGCATGCCAGCATCTGCAGCTTTAGGACTTTGTGATGTGGGCCATTCTCAGAGTGGTTAGGTGATACCTCAGGATAGTTTTGATTTGCATTTCTCTGATAATTAGGGACGATGAACATTTTTCCTATGCTTGTTAGCCATTTATCTGTTTTCTTTAGGGAATTTCTATTCATGTCTCTTGTCCATTGATATAGGGGATTGTTGGCTTTTTTGTTGTTATTGCTTAATTTGAGTTCTCTGTAGATTCTAGCTATCAAGCTTTTGTCCGATTCATAATATCCAAACATCTTTTCCCATTCTGATGGTTGTCTATGTGCTTTGGTTGTTGTCTCCTTAGCTGAACAGAAGCTATTCAGTTTAGTTAAGTCCCATTCATTTATTTTTGTTGTTGTTGCAATTGCCACTGGAGTTTTCTTCATAAAGTCTTTCCCCTGCCCAATAGCTTCAAGTGTTTTCCCCACACTTTCTTCGAGGATTTTTATTGCTTCATGCCTTAGATTCAGCTCTTTTATCCATCTTGAATCAATTTTATTGAATGGAGAAAAGTGTGGGTCCAGTTTCAGTCTTTTACTGGCGGGCCATGGTCTTCAAGTCATTTGATGTTAAGTGTCCAGTGGTCAGAGTTTGGGTTTGAATGAGCCTATCATGACATATGATTGATATTTTCTGAGTATTTAATTAGTCTTCTTTGGTGGCAAGAAACAGAGTTTTATTCAGATAATGTTTCCTAGAAAAAAAAAAAAAAAAAAAAAAAAAAAAGACAACAAGGTTAAAGCGTCTTGTAAATCCTGACGATAGAACAAACCTAGCTTAGGGCCCTCAGCCCTAAGCTGAGGGTTGTGTGTGTGTGACCTTGGGCTCATTATTTCACCTCTGCAAGCCTCCCTAAAATGGGAATAGTTGGCAAGTCTAGGAAATTCGGCAGCTTCAAGTGCCTGTCCACTGTGATTCCCGCCTGGCCAGTTGCTGCCTTGTCTTCTGACTGGCTTCCCTGCCATTGCTGATTTATCTGTTCTCCTTCCTCCCGATGTTGTTTTCCACACACCGGCTTTTTGCTCTTGACAACTCAATTCAGCTGAACCCCATGGCATCTTTTCATCAGACTGTTCCCTGTTGCAACAGGCTTAGAGTTATATCCCAGTTCTCTTGTGTGAGAAATCCGCTGTATTGAAGCATCTTTGCCAACAGTAAATTGCAAAGCAAACTTCAGGACCCACAGCCCTTAGCTCACCTGTAATTGGAGGCACGATCCATTCAGGTGTATACTCAGAGCCAGATCAGGCAACACAAAACATGCCCACCTTGGTAGGAGGGCCCAGGGCCTGTGGGAGTCTTCTCTAGAAGGGGATGTGAGTGCGCAGAGAGGACTGGTTTTGCAGTTTGGGGCCAACTGAATGGGAATGACATCCGGAGCATGTGGAGTCACATCAAGTCCAGATGTCCTGTCCTCTCCACTCATTTGCAATTGCCTCAAACTTATCACAGAGCCCTAACCTTGGTGTAAGCATATCTGCTTTATTGCTGCAGAATCCCTAGGGGTAGAGAGGCTACTGGGGGCCTCTCAGAGCCTTCCTCCCTCCCAGCTAAAGGCTGAGAAGGGTCCTTCCCAAGTGGTTGCCACTGAGGGGTTTGGGAGGGACCAGTTACCTTCCTCCAGGTTAATCTGAGCTTTAGCTGGGTGGAAGTATAATTATAATTGGCCACGTTACATTAGGCCATAGAAGGGACATAGTTGTCACCTCCCTGAGTTTCCCTTTGTTCTCGTATGCTTCAGTGAGGCTTCAGAAAGGAAATACACCAGGAATGCCCTTCTGTTCTAGTTGGAGTGTGGAAAAGCTCACAGTATGTACCAGAAACCTGGGAACACATGTCTACAAAAGTACCTCATGGCACTCATTTGGGAGTATTCTCAACCTCAGCTTCATTCTGGGGTGTTCTCTGGCCACAGTCCTCACAGGGAACTTGTGTCTCTCTGACATCCATTGCAACGTGGCCCCTGCCCTGAGACACTGCTGTTCAGACTGCTGGCATCTCCACCTCTCCCCGCAGCAGGATGAGTCGTCAGAGTTTCCATTCTGATTTTTTGACCTTGGGAGGGCTGTGCGAGAGCTGAGGTCTTCACGTTCATCCTTGTCGGGACAAGATTGTTCCCTAATGGTGGACTCAAATATCTGGGGCGCTGTCATTTCAAATGACTCAAGTGATGAGGCCCTGGGACCTCCCTTGGGAAGCTATTCTGCTGCCCAGTAACTCTCCCTATATGAAGTTTTTTTTGTTTGTTTTTTTTTTTTTTTTTTTTTTTGTATGTGTCTAATATTCAGAATCTAACATGATAAGGCTATAAAGAGCTGAGCCTTTTTAAAGTAGTTCTTCACCTGGGAACGTTCTCATAATCATCACTTTTGTTACAAATCTTCTTCCGGCAGGGGACTTAAGCTCAAGTCTTCCAATGCAAGACTAGCCCCCCAAATGAGAATGAATGCTGCAATCTGCTCGCCCTGCCAGCAGTGTGCATGCACAGTAACTGTTCTATGCATATTGCACATAGTAACGTATGTGTTTTGCTTACCTGGTGCTAATTGCGAAAAGCAGAGAAGCTTCTGCAGTTGAATGTTTCCCATGAAATTCGTGTCCTTCCTCTCTGAGGCGACTCTGACAACTGCCCCTCATTCTCCTTGCCAAGGAAGGAGATCTTTGCCTGTGGCTTTCTTCCGTGTGGGGCCCATCTGTAATCGTGGTCATCGTTGAGAGCCTAGTGGGAGACTAAATGTTGATGAGAGGACGATCTCGGGGCAGGATGGAGCGAGGAGAAGAAAGAATGAAAGGAGAGAGAAGGACGCTCCTGGGCTGGGAGGGAGAGCAGAGAATAGCAGAAACAGAAGCATAAGTAAAACAAAGAGAAGGAAGGAAAGATGGAGGAGGGAAGGAAGAAATAAAGGGAGTGAAATAAAGGAGGAGAAGGAAGGAAAGTACAAGCAGATGTAGAGTCTTTAACCTGGGAAGGGACATTGATGCACTCACTACCAGACGTTCCCCCCAAGTTGTCCTGTCTGGACCTGGTCCTCCAAATGAGGTTTCCAGGCTGGCAACATCAGCATCCTTTGGAAAGTTTGTTAGAAATGCAGATGTCCCCTGGCCCCCGGAATCAGAAATGCTGGAGAGGGGACCCAGCTGTCTGTTTGCCCAAGTCCTCGAGAGCACCCGGATGCATGCTCAAAGCGTGGCAGCCATGCGGTAGACGTTTTTCTAAGAATCAGACTGTTTTTTGGAATGGCTCAGCAGTGAGAAGGCATTTAAAAAAATTATTTTTATGTATTTAATTTTAAAATTTTTGATAGGAGAGTACCAACATTTAGGTAACATTGTTTTCGTTTCTAAGGTACAGTTCTGGGTGTAGGTGAGCCCTTCACTGAGGGGGGTGTGCTGAACACCCTCACATTGTGCGTATCTGGTGAGATCCTTCTGATCCACCTCCCTCCTCCTCCCTCCCCTCTCACTAGAATATACTTGTGTTTTTCTTTCATGTGGGCGTGTAGTTGTTTATATATCTGTTTCATGTTAGTATTAAGTACATTGGATACTTGCTTTTCCACTCTCGTGATACTTTACTAACAAGAATGCGTTGCAGCTCCATCCAAGTAAACACAAAGGCTGTAAATAGTCTCCATCCTTTCTTATGGCTGAATCCATTCATGGGTTGATGAGCACTTGGGCTGCTTCCACATTCTGGCGACTGTGAATTGAGCTGCAATAAATATTCTAGTGCAAATGTCCTTGTGATAAAATGATTTTCTTTTTCTTCAGGATAGATACCTAATCATGGGACTGCAAGATCAAATGGAAGGTCTACATTTAATTCTTTGAGAATCCTCCATACTGAAAAGGCATTTGTGTTTACAGGGGACTCCACCTGCTATCTGTGTGTCTTCCCTATCTGTCTGAGACAGAACTCACGTGCAGAAACCATTATCTCTGGCCGGAAAAGAGGCTTCATTTCTGAAATTCACCCAAGAAGACCAAGTTCTTTTTCTTAAATGACACTTGTGATGGTGCCATGTGGTGATACATAGATTCCACATCCAAGCCACAGAGGCCTATGGCCCACAAGTTAAATGGGTCATCAGGATATATGTCTCAGATTTCCATGTTTCCCCCAGTTGACACGTCATGGCCAGTGAGAGGGTGAGAATCATTAAGGAGTTTCTTTTCCTCGTCAATTTATCATTCAAACCACATTTTTCCAGTGAGAATACTGATGACATCGAAGATTATACATTGAATAACCGCCCAAATTAGTGCTGTTTCATGTCCATCTTATTCACAGAGTTCTCATCTTTTCTTATGCTCCAACAGTAAATCCAAGTTGCCTTAAGTAGATAGCAGAAATATGAATCCAATTATTCCTGGTGTTTCTATAGCACACTTATAATTTATAATCACAGTCTTCATATCTTGACAAATCATGCTTTTGGTGATGGGGCTGTCCTTATCAACAGATGAGAATCAAACGTGTAACTGTCCTCCTACCTTTTCAACATGAGCTGTAGTTGTTCAAGGATTTGTTCCATTGCACGCTGATAAATATTTATCACAGTTAAGTGAACAATCATTTGGAGACAGATACTGTTTTACGACGCAGGTTCTTGGCGTGTCCTAATTGTGACTTTGCCTTGCCGTTTTATTTTTTATTGGAATATGCAGACATATACTTTATGAGGTTGGGTAATGAAGAGAGAGGGACCCCAATAAACATATTTGCTAAGAGTAATGCTTATCTATAGCTCAGCCACCCTTGGATAGCACAGCCTCTATTACACAATACAAGGCAAGCAGTTCATAGCTCAATTAGATCTAACTTGCTTCATTTTCAGGCATTATGTTATTCTAAATTAACAATATATTTCATATCCTCCAGGTTTGACTATTAACTGGATTTTGGAGTCTTCAGGGTTTATTATTTAGTAATCCCCGAAGCTCTCAAGTCGGCATTTTTAAATTCATACATTAGAATAGATTAAAAATTAGCTGGAAAGGCACATTCAATAGCCCACTCCCTTTCTTTTGCTAATTGTGCTAGAAGTAAAAAAGAAAATGTGAGTGAGGTCAGCTCTAGTCTGGTACAAATGAATCTGCTACCTGGTTTGCTGTTCACTGTTGCTGAAATAAGGGTTATTTAAATTAGTGAATAATTTTTGAAATCTCTGTAGAATGTTACAGAGCCACACTCCAAGTATGCAGAGCAGCATTTGTTTCTTTCTGGATATTTGAAAGTTTTCTGCAGTAGGAATGCACTATTTATTAACAGTGTATGAACTAGAAAAAAAAAAAAATGTGAGTCTTCACTACAGATGACAGTGGTAATACATGCAAATGTTTTGAATATAGGGATTAGTTATGTCTCATAAAGTACGGTTTTATTTCTTGTTGCCTCATCTTCATCCTTATTTGTTAATCAGAAATAGGAAAATTTTCTATTATGGCTGGGCACAATAGCTCATGTCTTTAATCCCAGAGTATTGGGAAGCTGAGGCGGGAGGATCTCTTCAGCTCAGAAGTTTAAGACCTGCCAGGACAACATAGGGAGAACTCTTCTCAATGAAAAATACAAAATAAAAAAAATTAGCTGGTGTGGTAGGCACATGCCCGTAGTTCAGCTCAAGAGGCTGAGGCAGGAGGGTCGCTTGAATCTAGGAGTTCGAGCGGCAGTGAGCTGGGATGGTTCCACACATCCCAGCTCGCTGCAGCTCCACAGCGGCTTTGTTATTCACTCTGTCACTTTCAGTGACAGTGTGAGACCCTGACTCTGAAAAAAACACATATGTAGGCTCAAAGGAGTAGGGTGCTGGCTTCATATGCCAGAGGTGGTGGGTTCAAACCCAGCCCTGGCCAAAAACTGCAAAAAAAAAAAAAACCCCAAAACAAAAAAACGCATGTGTGGAAGCTCTAATCCCAGTGGGAAGATGTTTGGAAGTGGAGCCCTCACAACAGGGTTAGCGCCCTCATAAGAAGAGGCACAGAGAGATCATCCTTCTCCCTCTTTCAGCATTGTGAGGGCAAAGCTGTATGTGGTTGTCTGCGGCCCAGGAAGTGTGTGCCGGCACTGTGGGCTGCCGTCCTCAGAACTGAGACTGGTGAGCGTGTGCCCCTGCAGCTGCGCTGTCTGTGGCGTCTGGGGTCGTGCCTGAGCCAGGCACACAGCCACAGGAGCCTGTCAAGAGGAAGCCCAGGTCAGACCGAGAGGCCCTTTCACAGTCCCAACCGAGGTATCAGCCTACAGCCAACATCAATACCAGAAGAAGCTTCCAGATGACTCTGGCCCCCAGCCACTGAGCTGCTCTGGGCCAGTGGCCTTGCCAGCCGAGGCCCAGATGTGCTCTCCCCACGGACCTCACTCTTGCTCCTGACACAGAGTCAGCATTAAAAAAAAATGGTAGTTTTAAGCAACGTTAATTGCAATGGGATCACCTCCACTCTGCGCTCTAACAAAGTCCCCTTGGGGGCTTGTGTGCACATCTATCTGGGGGTGGATACTTGTTTCATGGAAGTCCTGGGGCAGTGTAGAAAAACTGCCCTCCCCAACAAAAAGGGAACCAGAAGACTGAAGATTGACCCAGAGGAGACCAGCAGGAGGGCAGGTGGGTTCTTAGCTGTTCCTCAGGGCACTTGCTCCTGGTGGCCCTTCCATGGGGCCTCTGGATAACAAAGCCACCTTATCTTTTCCTGGTGAGTAACACAAAGTTTTTACATTGTATCTTTGCTTGTTCTCAGAAAATCATGTCAGTGTTGTCATCCTTGGCTGTCATACAACCATGTTCTGTGGTTGACATTACAGCTTTTCACTAGGCAGGAATTTCAGTATCACAATTAACTAAAAGGGCTGTGGGACCCCCAGGCTGCTCTGAAGCAGTCAGAGCTGCTCTCCCGTGCCCAGGAGTTTGTTGCTGGTGCTGGCACAGTGTCTCTGGCACATGGTGGGGGCTGCATTGCTCTTGGTAGCAGCCATGGCCCACCCTAGGTGTCCCCATGCTGGGCACCTGTCTTTCAGGTAGTGCAGTGTCCTGCTGAAGCCCAGATAGCACCTGGGCTGCATCAAGGACATGTTTCCTGCCCTCAGACACACTCTGTCCCCCTTCCCACAGTCCGTGTGAGGGAAGACAGACTCTATCCACTCCCAGTGTGGCTCAGGAGTAGCCCTGTTCCCACAGGTCCCAGATGTAGCTAGACCCTGCTCTGTGCAGTGCCTGCAGCCCCATGTTAGTGGCC
Organism: Loris lydekkerianus; assembly: GCA_963574355.1. Lineage (NCBI taxonomy): Eukaryota > Metazoa > Chordata > Mammalia > Primates > Lorisidae > Loris > Loris lydekkerianus. The sequence continues at coordinate 14,423 of CAUYPK010143241.1, forward strand.
TTCCCACAAGCACAGTCAGAGGATGCTGGTGAGCAGACATGCAGGAGCCGGCAAGGTGGGGTGAGGGGTGCAGGTGCTGCTGGTCACTATTGCTCAAGGGCCCTTTGGGCTGCCAGGGTGAGTGGGGATGTAATGAATGTGTTGTGGTCACTGCAGGCATAAGAAAGGGGGACCTTGGTGCCACCACTGTGGAGGGCAGCTGGGCAGTGTCCACAGAAGCGGAGACACACAGTGCTGTGTCCAGGAGGGCGCTCCTAGCTCTGTAAGGAGTGACTGTTAGGAGCAAGCCTGACTCTGTCAGCCACAGGGCAGGCTGGGCTGGAAACCCTGGGCTGGGCAAGGACTTTCCCTCACGTGGGACTCGGGGCCTGCCTTTCCCAACACCACAAGCCGGAAAAGGCTTTGCAGTCATGCCTGTTCTCAAAGCCCCGACATGCTACATTTGTAGGTTGGGTCCCAGCTCAGCACTTGGTCTGTCCTAGCTCCTCACTTCTAGAGCCAAACTCAGCTGCAGCTGGGGGGATGAGCCTGTCTACTCCTGGGGCTGCTGTACAAAGTCCCACAGCCTGGGGGGCTCCAAACAGCAACCGGTCCTCCCCCTGCCTGTGGCGCCCACCTTCTGGAGGCTCCGAGGAGGACCCTCCCTTTCTCTTGGGTTCCCATCTGGCACCTCTTCTGCTGGTAGCTACATCAAGCCCACCCCTACTGTCATCACGTGTACAGGGCCAGCCATGCTCAGCCTTTCATGGGAATCACATCTGCTCCTCAGCATCAATGTGCTGGAGACCTGGCTCTCTCTCTCACCAAGGCTGCCCTGCTAGGTGCCAAAAAATGAAGAGGAGGGCGGTGCCTGTGGCTCAAGGAATAGGACGCTGGCCCCATATCCCAGAGGTGGCAGGTTCAAACCCGTCCCTGGCCAAAAATGAAGAGGAGCTCATAGAATGCTTATAGGAGGGGACAGCAGATAGGCCTCACTGGTTTGGGCCACTCCCATTTTGAGGGCCTCGATGCTGTGACCCGAGGCCTGAGTGTTGGGTGGGGCGTCATCAGGGCAGCACAGCCTGTGTGCATGTGGGGGTGCTAGCTGCATTTTCTCACAGTGCTCTGCAAGGATACAGGTGACCCAATGCCCCCTGCTGGGCAGATGCCATGTGGGACAGGATGGTTCCCCTGGGCCTGCACTTCCACAGAAACACACAGCCTGTGTCCTCCCCTCCAGCCTGACGGCCAATCAGCTGTGCCCACAGCCAGTGTGTGAAGTGGCAGATCCTCTTCTTTCTTTCTTTTTTTTTTTTTTGAAGACAGTCTCACTAGGTTGCTCTCGGTAGAGTGCCATGTTATCACAGCTCACAGCAGCAACCTCAAACTCTTGGGCTCAAGTGATTCTCTTGCCTCAGCCTCCCAAGTAGCTGGGACTACAGGTGCTCCCCACAACGCCTGGCTATTTTTAGAGATGGGGGCTTGCTCTTGCTCAGGCTTGTCCTGAACTTGTGAGCTCAAACAATCCACCCGCCTTGGCCTTTCAGAGTGTGAGGATTATGGGTATGAGTAGCAGCACCTAGTTACGGACCCTTTCCAGACAGTCGCAGCAGCACTGCTTGCCCACGTCTGCCCACCCTGTGCCATTGAAGGGTGATGTCACTGAGGACCACCCTGCAGCCCAGTCAGGTGTGGCTAAGCCCTGTTTACATTCAGCAGACAGGGTGGAGAGAACTCAGACAGCTGTCTACTGAGGCTGGTACTGCCCCCTGGCGTCCACTCACGCTTGTGAAAGGTCAGGGGAGGGCCTCTCTGGTCACAGCCCCACCCTAGCACTGGCCCCAGACCGAGGTCCCTCCGGGACACCCTACAACAGTCCCCGACAGAACAATAAGGCCTTGGCCTTAATCCCCTTGAAATAACTCAAACGCTGCTCCTCTGTGTCGGGGTCTCCTATGGTTTCACAAAAGAGATGTCCCAGTGGCCACTATGCAAATGAAGACCCAGGACAGGCCACATCCCTGGGACTCTGAGATGAACTGACCGTGTTGCTGAGGCTCAGAGCCCCCACCTGTGGGCAGCTGAGTTGGGACGGCCACTTGCATGGCTGCTGATGTTTTTCCCTAGCAGATTCTGCTCATCAGCGTCGCCCATGGCTGGACGGAAGCTCCAAGTCGCACCCCCAACACGCTGATCCTTGAATGCCAAGTGTCAGGCCTGGCCAGGCCCACACACCCTGTGGGTAATCAGTACACTTGGGGCCCTCCTTGGGCCATGGAGAGGCACAGAAATGCCTGGACCCAGCAGTAGATGCTGAAGCCAGGGCCCCACCTGGTTCAGTGCAGTGGGGGCTCTGGGGCTCAAGCCTGCTTAGGGCAGATTCCTTTGTTACTCTGGCTGGGAAGGTGGAAGGGGATGGTGTCCCAAAGGAGCTCTGGACATAGTCCGGCTGGGCCCTTTCCACTCCACACTGGGACTCTCGGAATGCACCTCTCCAGAGTCGCATGTGGGAAAGGCGCTTCGTGGGCACCTGGCAGGCAGCAGCGGGGTTGGGGGACTCATGCCTCAGCCTGGGCAGCTTCAACAACAGCTCCAGAAAGGTCTTCCAGGGTGTGGCTGGCTGTTAGATGCCAAGAGTCTTGCAGTTTGCTGACAGCCTTGTGTCCTTCTCCTAACCAGCCCCTCCCCTGCCACCTCAGCTTTGTCTCTGGGGCAGAGCCCACTCCACAAGGACACACCAGCCACCATTGTCTTGCTGTTGTCCTGTGAGCCCCCAAATACGGAGATGCCTGTGTCAGCTCTGGCCCTAGGGTCCTGGCCGGTCTGGCCCTATAGCCTTTGTTCCACAGCTAGTCTGGGCTAGGGTCAGCCCTAGGCCCATGTGTCCTGGCTCCTGCCAAGGGGGCAGCAGTCAGCAGAGGCTGGCCTGGCCATGCTCTGGGACCACTTCACCACAGCCCCTAACCTGAGGGCCCAGAGCAAGGAGAGGAGCCCTGTCCCTACCTCCTAGGGCTGGTCTGAATCTTCGCATGGTGTCCTGGCATGTCCTGACCCATGCAGGGTCCTGGGCAGGGCATGGTACTCCTAGGCTCCCATGACATGCTCTTGGCCACTTGCCCACACCTGCTCTGGCCGGCCCCATGGCATGGCCAGCTTGCCCTGCCAAAGGGGACATGTAGCCAATGGCAACTTCCAGCCCCTCTGTGAGTATGAAAAGGGGCCTGTCTTTGCCTATGGGACTTGGGGAGCAGCTCTTCACCACTGGCCCCTAGTCCAGGGCTCATCTACACTTGCCCTGCGTCTGGGGTGCGGGAGCTCACCCAGACCCTGCAAGCCACGCCCCGCTCCATGTGGGAACACCATCTGCCTGCAATGGGCAGGGTTCAGCGATGTGGGCCCATTGGGGCTCGTGAGGAAGCTTTAGCAACCCTCCCAACAGGCGCGCGTACGCACACATACACCGTGCTGAGATACATGTTGCTGTGCACCAGTGCCTGTGTGAACACACAAACCCACATGTGATCCCCCACACATGCTCGGGCAGACCCAAGACCTGTGGGTTCCCGCCTGGGAGTCCTGGGAACCAGACCCAGCTTGAGGCCAGCTCTGCCTTCCAGGCAGCAGATCCTGGGCCACCAGCTGCACGCTCACACCAAGTCCCTTCTTCTGTGAAATGTACTCATAATGGGCCAGTCATGAGGGATCATTGTGGGGCTCCAACACAGTGGTGTTTGTGCCAAGCTCAGTGACTGTGGGGGATGCAGAAACACCCCAAACATAAGTGGAAGCCATTCTTGAAGGGGGAGTCTGCCAGGCAGGGGTCTGGGTGCCTCCAATCAGGGCTGGGGCACTGGCAGGGCCAGGGTGGGGACAGACAGCTCTTACCCACAGCACTGCTGTGCCAGCCGGTGGTGCTCTGTCTGACAGCCCTGCCACAGCCCCCGCACCAATTACAAGCACTTAGTCACAATTTCCTGAACATCCTCTGGCAACCGAAGAAAGAATAGCCCCTCTTCCCACCCCCTGCAGCCCACGGCTGAGCCAGAGCCTAGTGCCAAGGATGTGGCTGAGCCTGAGTCTTTGGCCTGTGAGGGCTGGCCAAGGTTCTCTAGGGGATGCAGGTGGCCAGCAGGGTGGGGGCACATTTGAAACAAAAGGGATGAGCTGGACACATGGCTTATAGCTGTAATCCCAGCACTCTGGGAGCCAAGACAGGTGGATTGCTTGACCTCAGGAGTTCGAGACCAGCCTGAACAAGAGCCAGACTCCATCTGTACTTAAAAAACTGAAACAAGAGTGTCTCTCAAGTCCACGAGTGTGAAGTTGATGTGAGCTGTGATGATGCCACAGAACTCTACCCAGGGTGACAGTGAGACTCTGTCTCATACAAATAAAAATAAAAATAAAATAAAACAAAAGTGATGGAGTGTTGGCTTGGTGTCCCTGAGAACAAGAAAGGCCAGGCCCCCTGTGAAACTACATTGGCCAAATGGGGACTCAAGCCAGGCTTTGGTGTGTCGCGGGTTGCACTCTTGCACAATGCCAGTGAAAGAGGCCAGGTAACAAACCACACCAGGTCTTTGGGCTTAGAACTACAAAAAAAGTGGATTGACTCACACCATTACTGTGGGGCAGGAGCCCAGGAGATTAGCAACGTGGTTCTGGCAGTTGCAGTCAGGACATTGCCAGGGCTGCAGTGCCGACCACAGGGTGCTAGGCTCACCTGCCGGCCAGCTGGCATGGCTGTCAACTGGTGGCTTAGCCTGGGCTGGGGCCTCAGTCCCATTCCAGGGTGCTTGGGCTTCCTAACAGCGGGGCTTCCCCAGGGTCATGTCACTAGTGAGCAAGGCAGAGTTCTTAGGCCCTAGCCTTGGATGTCACCTTGGCCCCCAAGTCCACTCAGACTCATAAAGAAGGATCATAACTCCAGCTACCAATGGAAAACCCATGACTGGAGTTGTTGAACCCCTGAGACAGACTTGAGAGACTGAAGTGACTTGTGCATGGTGCACAGCCCCTGTAAGTAAGAGACAGGTGTGAGCCCTAATCTACCCTCCGGGAAGGGCGCACGGCAATGGGGAACTGCAGATGGTTCCGGAACAGCTCATCCCAGGGTGGCCAGTGTGGGGCTCCTGGGCAGTTATACACTTTCTCTTCTGCTTACTTGAAAAACCTACACCCAGGGTGGTGCCTGTGGCTCAGTGAGTACAGTGCTGGCCCCATATACCGAGAATGGTGAGTTCAAATCCAGCCCCAGCCAAACTGAAAAAAAAAAAAGAAAGAAAAAAGAAAAACCTACATCCAATGCAGAGTCATACCCACAGTGTTATGAACATGACTTGAGGTGGGAGGAACCTGCAGCTGGCAGGACTTCTGACCATCCCATCCAGGGTTCCCTCCCTGGAAGCCCCTCTGGATCCAGAACTGAACGTCACATCACCTGGTGGGAGACATAGGAACTACTGAAGGTGGGTGGGTGCTGCCCTGCCACTGACCAGCTGTGTGACCTTAGGCAACTCACTCCACTGTTCTCAGGCTCAATTTTGGCCAGGGATGGCATATGTCCACGCCCTGGGGTCTGGACAGTGGGTCCCCAGTGGAAAACTGGGCTATCACAAAGGAGGCAGGCATGGACACTACACGATAGAGTGGCCGGCATCCTCCCCAGCCCACCCTGTAGAGCCATGGGGAATAAAAGAATCATTTTATTTTTACACGTACAACACTGGGCAGGGTTGAGCCACTCTCTGAGATTAGGGCCCAGCTGGTAAGAGTCATCAAGTCCTTACTGCCAGGCTGGCTGACTTGTCCCCTCACCTCAGACCCTGCATCCCAGCAGCACAACAAGCTGGTTGACCACAGCGTCTCTGTGGTGGCCACACACCCTGTGGTGGGAGATGCTGCAGAAGGGAGCTAAGCACAGCAGCTCTGGGGAGAACTGGCCCATCTCAGAGGTCTCAAGGACCTCTGTCCCATCTGACCAAGGGCTGCTCCCCAGGGCCCCCATTGACTGCCACACAGCCCCCACCCCATGCCACTGCTGACCCCCTGTGCCACCTCGGCTGTGCCCTGAGTGAAGCCACAGACCCAATACTGCCTGGCACAGGCAACAGTGGCTGCAAGACCCCCTCCTGCCCTGCGGCCACCACACACAGGTGGAAGGGGTTGTACTCTGGAGCCCTCAGAGATACCAGTGACGGCCCTTCCAGAATTCACACGGCAGCCAGGTTACCATGGTGATGCCTATTAGCCCTGCTTAACAGAAGATGAATCAGGAGCTAAAAATAGGCACCAGAATAGATGGACGGAAGGGCGGCTGGACGGGTTGGACTCAGGGTCGGGACAGCTTGTTTATCTCAGATAGAGTAATTCAGGGGAATCTCAACTGGAAACACCAGAAGGGTTGGGAGCTTCAGGCTGCTGGGACTGTTCCGGCTGTAGGGGCACCTGTGTGTGCCCAGTGGCTTGGAAGCCTGTCGAGTAGCCCCATCTTGGCTCTTCCTGGGTGCCTCCCCCCCAGCAGACATGGCTCCTGGGAACTCCAGCAGCCTAGGGCCACCTCAGCTGTAGCCCTTGCTGTTGTGAGTCTTGGCCGTGGGGCTCAAGGTCCTCACCCTCTCGGAACCCAGCATCCCGTGCACCCTGAGAGGGTCCTTCCTCACCCAGATGCAGCCCTGGTGGGCCAGGCCTGGGGAGTCTCTGCTGCACATGTGGAGGGTGGGGGTGCCTGCCTGCCCCCCAAGTACACAAAGGCCTCTGTATGGACAGGGGTCAGTAAAGGCACCAGATTGCTACATGGACCAGGAGACCCTTTATTACAACTGAAGCCTCCACCCACAGGCCCCACAGACAGGCAGGAAGGAAGGCTGGGGAGAGAGGTGGGAGGAAGGGGGCTGCCCTCCCCCACAAAAGTTAGATGCACAGAGGGCCCCACCTCTAGGGCCCCCTCCCTACCAGGCAGCCTCAGCTTCAGCCCTGGGGGTGCAAGCCAGTAGGACCACGAGAGACTTCAGGGGGGCCTGGTGGGGACTAGAGGCCTCTGGGGAGGTAAAGGGACCCGGAGACACTGGAGATAGGACTGTGTGGACACATGACCTGCTGCCCCCTCCAGGATCTTCATGTTGCTGGGCCTGGGCCACCCTCAGGGGTATGAGCCCCAAGGCCTCGAGGAGGCAGTCCCCGGAGGCTGTAGTACTCCACCACCTGCCTGGGCACCTCAGCCAGCACACACTTGGCCAATGCTGTGGGAGATGCCTGGGCAGGACCAACAGGGAAAGGATATCAAGGTGGCACCTGGAACCTTCAGAGCCTGCAGCCCGGTTCCCCACCTGGTCACAGCCCTAGCCTGTCCTTGTCCTGCAAAGCCCAGCCCTCGGCACTGTGGCCACTCTTGACCATAGTGGTGGGGCCAGTGTAGGAGGACACCACCAGTAGCTGGCCTGTGGCAGGCGAGGTCTTGTGAGGGATACAGACTCATCTGGGTGACGCGCCATCCTGGGGGTGACACACCATCAGCGACCCCCACGTGCTGCTTCCCCAGCAGGAACAGAGAGCACCTACCTGACGAGCACATGTCACACGGCTGTGTAATGTGAGAGCCCCCTGAACTGGGGGGCTCTGCTGGGCTGGGTCATTCCTCCCCTGGACCCCCCACAGCTCCTCTCTCACTCACGTTCTTAAGGTCACGGAAGGGCACAAACTGCACGATGTCACGGAGTGCAGGCTCCCCCCTCGGGGCACGGAGGGCACCGTCGTCCCCGTCCAGGATCTGCATGTCGGTGAAGTCGGCATTGCCCACCCCCACGATGATGATGGACATGGGCAGGTGGGAGGCGCGCACGATGGCCTCCCGTGTGTCCGCCATGTCAGTCACGACTCCATCGGTGAGGATCAGCAGGATGTAGTATTGCTGAGGATGAGGAAGGAGGGCTCACACTGCCGTCAGGGCCATGGCTAAGGGGAGGCCTGTCAGGCCCCCACGCATCTGACAGGTGCAGGTACAGCTGGGCATGCGTCTTGAGCATGGCAAATCAGCAACACTGACCGAGGGCCAGCCCATTCACTGGCCAACACACACAGACCCTGCTGCCCGCCCCAGGCACCTACTGAGGCTTCCCGGGTGTGTTCTTCCGCTGCTGCCATGCGTGCCACCTTAGAGATTATGGGTGCCACATTGGTGGGGCCGTAGAGCTGGACCCTGGGCAGGCAGTTCTGGTAGGCCTCTACCACGCCCTGGATTCCTGTGGGGGCAGGAGGTGAGCCCAGCCCTGTGTACCCCACCCCAGGCCCACCTCGAGTCCTACCTTCACATTCATCGTCCTCAGGGTTGAAATTGATGGCAAAGTCATGGGACACCTGGGTAAGAACAAGAATGGCCAGCAAGGTAGGATCCCATGGTCCCCACTGACTGGGGGAGGTGGGTTTGGAGTTTCTGTGGGCCTCCACAGGGAAAAGACCTTCCCATGGAAGGGAAGCTGAGATACAATGAGAGGCAGAGCCATAAGACTGAGGGGCAAACAGACAGACAGTTCTGAGATACTGCGTTAGCTCCTGGATCCAGCCAGACCTGAAGATTCTAAGTTTCATTAGTTAATAAATCCCCCACACAGCACTTTTTCTGCTAATCCAGTTGAACTGATATCTACAACCAGAAGATTCCAGACTAACATTCTTCCCATCTCCTGACAGAACTGTGTAGCTTATCTCCAGCCCCCAGCAGCTAGCAAGTCCTAGGAGGTCAAAAGTCAGCCTCACTGACCACTAGGCCAGGTCTCTGCTGCCCACCCCACCCTACAGCAGCTGGTTCTCAGCAGGAACTGACAGCAACCAGGGGTCCCTGGGGAGCAAGGCTACCTTCTGTCTGAGGGACACAAGAAAGGGTACAACTCCAGGGGTCCCCTACCTCATATTTGGGAGGAATCCGAGCTCCAAACCCCAAAGCAGAAAATCTCTTGTCACTGGAAGAAAGGTGACCTGATCACCTGGGAAACCTGACTCCTGGAGTGGGGAGGGGGTCACTGTAGGGGAAACCAGAGCCCAGGAGATCAGGGCCCTGTTGGCCGAGGCCTGGCATCACTGCCATGCTATGGGGAGACTGAGGAATGGGGTGCAGAAAAAGCGGGCCAGGCACAAGGGAAGGGAGGAGCTGGCTTGAGCCGATCCCTGATCTGCCTCTTCCCAATGCTCCACCTCTGCCCAAGCACATCTGTCTCTGCCCTGCAGATGCCTCCCCTGCCCAGGCCAAGCCACTGCTGTGAGCTCCATGACCCTGGTTGAGCCTGGTTTCCTGCTCATGGCCCTCATCCACCCACCCACTCGACCATATGGGAGGACTCGGGGAGGGAGCTCAGGACATCCTCTCCCAAGCCCGGGGCCAGAGTCTAGCCTGCTTGGGTTTTGCACCTGGCCGCTGCCTGACTGATCACCCTTGGGTGAGCTCATGACTTGTGTGCTGATGTGCAGATGGACCCCCACAGTGTCTGCAGTCTGCACTATGAGCCTCAGGCAGTTTCTTCTGATGAATGAACAGTCATGATGCCCACCTGTGGGGTCACCAGACCTGACCTGGGATGGAGGGGGCGCACCTGTCATAATCCTGGCAGATCTCACCCACGGACACCAGTGCCTGCAGGTACTCATTGGGCTGGTAAGGGTTGATGTAGTGCAGAGAGCAGCTGTTCCGAGGGTCCCCATTAGAGGCCGTGAAGTCGATGGCCACCTGCAGGAGGCCCAAGAGCGATGAGCTGGGCTGGGCAGGGCATCTGTATCCCACATTTGATAGGCTGGAGAAACTGGAACCCAGAGAGGCTGGGACTTGGGGCCTCATGTGTGTGGGGAGCCAGGCTGCACCCAGAGACAATGCTCCCTGGGACAGTCCCATCTGCTCCACAGGGCAAGAAGAGGTCTCCCCAGGCCCTGCCAATCCTTTAGCTTCCTGGACCCCCGGGGGGTGCCCTGACCAGGTCACAGAGCTGGGCCTTGGCCCCTGGCACAGTGTCATAGCTCTGGGACAGGCTCTGGGGGGACATCCACCTCTTCACAGCTGCCACCCCCACTCCAGGCTCCTGCCACTGCTTTCCTGAGCCATTTTAGGGTCTCAAACCAGCACATCTGCAAAGGGACATGTGGACAGCTCAGGGGCCCGTGGCTGCCCTGCACTCTGCCCTGGTACCATGCTGTGTGGTAGCTGCAGCGTGGGGCTTGTCTATCCCTGGCATCCAAGTGCTCACTCCCCCTTTTCTTGTTTTTTTCTGTCACTGCTTCTGTAGAAGTCAAGCCCCAAAGATACTGCCTCCAGAATGGTACTAGCTAGCTCCCTGCTCCACCATACACTGCATAAAGAGGGACCCTGCCCAAAAAACCTAGCTCAGATGTGGGGATGGAGCTGCCTGGAGGGAGCCTCCATTTCTCTACACACACCTGCCGGGCACCCCTTCCACTCCGTCTGTAGGACTTACAGTGCAGTGAATCTGGCAGCCGCCCATGATGTAGTCCAGGAAGGAGTAGACCCTGTGGACCTTCCAGGCAGCAGTGTGGGCAAGGCTGCCCAGAACGCCCCCAGGAGACAGGCCCTGCTGGGGTCTGAGAGCAGCCCCTGCCCCATTCCCTTCTCCTCCCCTCTCCCCCTTACCCACCCTCCTCCCCGCCTCCTCTGACCCTGGGATAGGGATAATCTGGAAGAGGCTCACCCTGCCCAGCCACCCCACAGAGCTTAGGCAGGACCAGCAGAGCCCCCTCCCCACCCAGGCAGGGCCTGGCCTTACCTTCAGGTCCGCCAGAACCACCACCCCTGAGTTCTTATAATTGCGTTTCTTCTGCCTGTACTTGGTGTTCACACAGTCCCACTGGGCCTGGGTACAGGACGGGCAGGGGTCCCAGACCAGATTGGCAGCTCCTGGCACCATCCCAGGGTGACCTCTTTCCGCAGGTGAGTTCAGGGCCCACCTCGCAAGGGGGTATGGGCGTGGCCACTATGGGACCCACCATCCCACTGGGGATCAGCCGGGGACATGGGGTGTGGGCCAGATGAGGGTCCAGGTTATACCTCATGTGTGGCATGGCCCTGTCACACAGTGCCCAGCCACGTCTGAAGCCTGTGGCCTGTGCCCAGGGACACAGGCCCTGCAGGGGGGGCAGAAAGGAGAGCCCAGGGCAACCCCCACTGCCTACTGCTGCAGGCTGGGCAGACCCTGGGGAGAACTCCCTGCACACCCCTCCAAACCAGATGCACAGACCCCAGCCCAGCGTCTCCCACAAATAGGTCCTGTTTTCACAGCCTCAGTGGTGGAGCTGACAGGTGCGTAACAGCACGGCCTGGGGCCTCCCACGCACCTGGTCCTCCTCAAAGACTCTCTGCATCTCCGCAAAGGTGGTGGAGAATTCTCCAATGAAGTCGTGCTTCCCACGGGAGTCATAATCCCAGACCAAGCCCTGGGGAGTCCAAGACCCTCAGCCACATGCCCCAGGGCCCCAGACCCTGAGACCCGCCCCCCCCAGCCTAGATAGCTCAACCATCTGCCACCTTGTGCTATCCTGGCTCCCCCCCCCCCAAGAGTCTAGAGTGACCAGCCTCACCTTCAGGGGCCGTGTCTCCTCGCAGCTGCACAGAGAGCTCAGTGACACGGTGAAGGGCTCCCACACAGGACTGAGGTCATTCTTCACGACCTGAGGGCCAGGAGGGGCTGGGGAGATCTGGGAGGCCCCAGAGCCCTGCAGAACCCAGAATCCAGCCCTTGGGACTACAGGTCCTGCCATTGCCCGGAGAGGCCAGGCTGAGGTACGGCTGGCGGGGGCTGCCAGGTGGGGACAAGGAGATCACCGCCAGACCCCAACCTTCACAGCTTTTGCCATATTCTTGGGCCACCTGGAGTCCCTTCTCTTTAAATAGACTCTTTTTCACTCAAGCTAATTTATTGCCAAAGAAAATGCTCTCCGCTGTAACTGAGACCCCATTTTACCTGCAGGGTAGAAGGTGTCTCTAAAAATAACTGTAGTGACAACAAACAAGTTTGTGGGATTTCAGCTGTGGACACAGCCCCAAGGCCCCATGCCATTCACCTCTGTCCGGTACACCAGTTGCTCTGACTGGTCATCGTTGACTCGGAACAGCTCAAGGAAGGGGTCGGATTTGCTGAAGAGGTCCTGGAAGGAAGGGAAGGGGGTGCTGGCAGGACAGGGCACTCTGCACGGCCCGGGTGCCACTGCACCCCGCAGAGCCTCCTTGGGAACGAAGTGAGGCCAGCGCAACTGCGCCCAGTCCCAAACCCTCCATGTTCGAAGCAGTGGCCTTGGGACTTCCAGGTCTGTCTCCCCGTCACTGTATGGGGTCCTGAGTGCTAAGGGCAGTTTCCAGGGTCACAAGGTCTCATTCAGGACCCTGATCTGCAGCCCAGAGCTGCCAGGTGGAAGCAGCAGTTGGGACTCCACTTGTGTGACACTGTCTCCAACTCCATCAATGCCATCCACCAGCTGAAGACCCCCACCCCCAAGGTGGGCAAACATGCTTACCTGCCTGTGGCTGCCCCACACTCCCTCACCTTGTCATCCAGTTTCCTGGCCCGGAAGGAGAGTTGCACGTAGCCGTTGTTCCCAGAGATGTCCTCAGCTATCACCTGGGAGGAGTCAGGCCAGGGCTTCCAGCTCAGCCAGGTAGGACCTGACCCAGGCACACATAGACCCTCCTGGCCACACCCTCCCCACCACCTCACTCAGGGCCCCCAGCACAGAGTTGGGGCCCAAGATCAGAGGGCTGGTAGGGGACTGCAGCCAAGGCCTCACCGTGATGGTGGACTTGCCAGCGTTCCTGCCAAATTTCAGCAGCAGTGGACGTGTCATTTTCTTCTGAGCCACAATCTGGAAGTCAGAAATGTCAGGCAAGGGATGGCTCCCAAGTCCTGGGACACTAACTCACCCTCAGCCTGTCCTCTGGGCTGTGTCCCCACCCACCTCCCCAGGGCCCACACCCTCGGCCCTCCCATTGCTCCCAGGACATCTATCCCCCTCCACTGCATGGAGACGCTGGACATCACGCCACTCGCCAGGTGAGGAGAGGGAGGCTCAGGGCAGCCTATGGGCAGGAGGCAACCTGGCAGCTGCAGTGGCCCTGACACTTTGCACCGCTCACCGAGAGGACACTCATGGAGGGGGGCAGGGGAGGTATGTCTAATGGTGCTGGCTGCCTGGACCCTCATACCCAGCATGTCCCTGGGGTCTCTGCTCCCAGCCCAGGCTTTCCCCTATTCAGCAGCCCCTCTGTGCACTTCCTGCATTGGCTATGAGCCTGACTAGGGCGTTGCTGACATGGGCACAGGCGGCTCCCAGAACATGCCAACTGCTTGGCAGAGCACAGGGCTAGCAGGGGCTATGTGGACCTTGGGCCTCCAAAGTCCTTGTCTGTAAGTGGGAACGTGCTGACTGCCACTCAGCTCCCGCAAGAGTTAACACAGAGGCTCTGTCCATGCAGGGGACTGTCCCTCCACACTCAGGAATGTCTTCAGCAAGTGGTGTGTGGGGACCACTCTCACTTGCCCAGCATGGCCCAGCCCACACCTGCTACTGGCTGGCAGACACAGTGGGGTCACAGTAAAGGGGCTGAATACAAACCAGAGAGAGGCTCTCACCACCCACCATCAGGACTTGCCTGGCGGACAGCTTCTGAGCATATTGGAACATTCCGTGCAGAAAAGAAAACAGATCCCAGGTAGGGGGAACAGAAGAGTTCAAAATAGGGTGAGGGTCTGGGAAAGTTCTCTTAAAGGTGCAAAGGAGGGAGCCTCAGGCCAACCTCCCCCCACCCCAAGATATACCCCTATTCAAGGGTTTCACTTCTGGGCTCCCAAGACACAGTCTGCCTCACACGTGGGCCTTTCCTGCTGTCCTGTACATCCCAAGGACAGCTGCTAGCACCCTTTATACAGACACCATGGTAGTGCTTGAAAGGTCTGAGCCTACCCTGGCTCCATCCCACCCACCTCCCTTTTCTGGCAGCAAAGCAGGTCCTTAGTGAAGGACATGGCTCACCCAGGTTTGGTGACAGTCTCCCACGGGGAAAATAGGACTGCTGGTTTCTGTTAACACTAACTTTTTATTTTTATTTTTTTTGAGTCTCACTTTGTCACCCTCAGCAGAGTGCCATGGCATCACGGCTCACAGCAACCTCAAAGACTTGGGCTCAAACGATTCTCTTACCTCAGTTTCCCAAGTACCTGGGACTATAGGTGCCCTTCACAATGCTTGCGTATTATTTTTTAGAAATGAGGTCTTGCTCTGGTCTCAAACTTGTGAGCTTAGGCAATCCACCCACCTCCCAGAGTGCTAGGATTACAGGCGTGAGCCACCTCACCTGGCCTAACACCTAACATTTAATAAGCTCTTTCTACCTGGACTGAGTGCTCAGTTTGCTTGAATCAGATGAGGAACCAGAGGTCTGGGCAGGGGTCAGACTTGTTCAAGGTCATACCACAAGGATTTGAAGCCAGAAACTTCTCCCTAGGTCACCAAGTTAGGTGCCCCTGCTAAGCCCACCTGGATGGCTGCAGAGCCGGAGCCCTGACACATAGACGTGTGTTCATCCATGCACACATGTGGGGATCCATGCATATGTCCATGCAGGTATGCATACATGGGTGTCCTGCCTGAACACATGTGAACATAGGTGGTGTTCATATATGCATGTCTAGGTGTGTGCTGCCTCTTCCATCTGCACAGTGGGCACTGGTGCCTCATACGGCCCTGCTTTGCCACTCTCAGGAAGGGCTGTGCCCTCCCTAAATCTCAGTTTCCTTATCTGAAAAATGGGGATGACAGAAAAATCCCCAGGAACCAGCCCCGGCCTGTGCAGCAATGGGGGATGAGTCAGACTGACATTATGTTAAGTAAAAGAATCCCGCATCATTGAGGACATGCTGTGTGATTCATGTACACGAAATTCTAGAACAGACAGAACAAACGGGACTGGCTGGAGAGGGGTGATGGAAATGTTCTGTGATGGGGTGATGGGGTGATGGTGAGCTGTATGCCAGTGTCTAAGCTTGTCAGTCTCAGGCCTGAAGATTCAAGCACTTTATTGTATGTAAATTATATCTCAATAAAAAAGAAGGGATTCCAAGGCAAGTGGTGAGAATTAAATGTGCAGCACAGAGCCTGTAACAGACTGGTGGCTGGAAAAACCCATTGTTCTACTGACAGTGGGGTACCTAATGGGGACATTTAGCCAAGGACTGCAGGTGGGGTCCCTGGAGGGGCCACTCCCTCCTGTCACAGAAGTGAAAAAAGCAAATTGCAGAACAGAGAATGTAATTTGTGTTTTTCTTAAAAAGAGAAAAAAGAGACATGTGAGAACATCTCTCTCTGAAAGGTTCCCAGGGGCAGGAAGGAGGCACTTTCGGCATGCCTGTTACACTTTCTGAGGTTTGAATGTATTACCCAGTTCAAAATTATATCTTAAAAAAGCTAATAAGGAAATTTTCAAGAAAAGGGCCCTGTGGTGTCTGGCATGGTTGGGGAGTTTGACCATCAATACTCTGAGCTCCCTGGCCTCCCTCCTGAGGGTGGGCACCCACCTGCCCCAGGGTGCACTCCATGCCTCCCAGGAAGTCGTCATCCTGACAGCTGAGGCCACTGGGCCCATGGGTGTCGTACACCTCAAAACGAAGCTTCTGCACCTCCTCAAAATAGTAGTCAAGTGTGAAGACTTTGGAAAACATGGGGTGCAGGCTGCTCCGGACCACCTCGGTTCTGCCCACCTGCAAGCAACACCCATGAGCTGACCACACTGCACCTCTCAAGGACGAGTCCAGGGCTCCAGTCCAGTCTCCCCTCCCACTCATTTCCAGGCCACACTGTGGGAAGCACCTCCCAGCCTTATCTGTGTCCACTCCTGGGGGCACTCCCACAGCCCCTAATACCCTCCTGCTAGCCCAGGGCTCCAGCTTCTCTGCATTTTCTCAGCTCACACCCCTCACCAACTGCTTGGCCCCACTTCACAGATGGGGAAACTGAGGCTCAGAGAGGAGAGGGTCCTGCCCCAGTACGGGGCTCTTTTCCCAGCACCTGGCTGAGCAGGAAGGGGACCCTTGAGTTCACCAGCCTCTCCAAGCTGTGTGTCCCCTCCAGTGGCCCCTTCAAAGGACAAGTAAGGCTCATAGACTTCTGTGCCACCCTCAGGACCACACAGACCTCTGCACAAGTCACAAGGATTTAGGGCTGGGGCCCCACCTGGAGGAACTGAAATGGTGAGCCCCCCAGCTCTCAACCCAGCCCCACGTTGGGGCAGGACCTGCACGCTGAAAGCCGGTGCCTTGGAGGGTTTCTCAGCCTCATGAAGCTGATGGCCCAGAGATGACAGGAGATGCCACCAGGTCAGAGCAGTGGACTCAAAGAGCTGATCCCAGGAGGTGGGCGGGGAGACCCCTGGTAGGCCCCCTCCACTGCACGCTATCACCTGGCCTCCCTGACCTTACTGCCCCCGAGGGACCACCAGAGCATGAGAACTCCAGCTTCTCTCGGGAGAGCTCCGGGTTCGAGTCCCAGCTCCTCCAACCCTCCCCCCCATTTCACGCGCCTGCTTCGTCGCTGTTTCTAGCCCTTTCGAGGTGAAGCTGCGCGTATCAGGAGAGATGAAGATGGAGAAAGTGTTCCGTACGGCGCAGAGCCGGCGGACAGTCGCAGGGGGTGTCCAGCGAGAACTAGAGTTAGAGACACCGCCCCCCACCTCTGCCGCAGTCACCTGGGGTCGCTCAGGACCAGCGCCTGAGTCTGGAGGAACCCAGCAGGCGCCGGCCAGACAAGTTTCAGCCTCCAGAGCGCTCCGGGGGCGCTCCGCCACCTCGGGCGAGGAGTCAACTGAAGCCAGGCGCTCTGGGTTCTGCAGGCCAGTGCAGGGGCACCCTGTGACCCCAGTCTGGCCCCGGCTCCTCCACTCGTCTGCACACCTGAGCCCCCGTCCTCTTCTGCGCCCGCCCGCACCTCAGCCTAGGCGCTTAGTCTGCCCCAAGGGCCCCCCACCTGGAGCCATGGGCCGCACACCCATCGGGAACACCCAGTCTCTACCTGGACCCCTTCTAGTCTAGCCACTGATCCCCTCCCCACAGCACCTGGACACCCCTCTCTCCGTCTGATAACCCCACCCTGCCCTGCGCTCAGCCCCATATCCCAACGCCCCTTCCTGGCGGCCACTGGCCTCCTTGCGCCCACTTGGGTCTCGGCATCTGCAGCTCCTGCTCAGCACCCACTTCAGCCCCTGGGCAGCCCCTGACCCTACCTGCACCCACTGGCCCTGCGACTGCTGCAGCAGCACCACGCTGGGGTCGGACTTGGTGAGCGGGTCGCGGTCCAGCAGGTGCCGGCAGCTGAGCCGCAGCTCCACCTTCGAGGCGCAGGGTGTGGGCACCATCCCCTGGGCCGCTGCAGCCCCGCGCTCGGAGCCCACGCTCATGCTCCCGGCGCTGGCGCTCGGGGACCCGGCTGGGCACTCGGAGGGGCCGCTGCCCGCAAGTCAGCGCCGCAGCGGCGCCGGGGAAATGGTGGCCGGGCCAGGCGTGGCCGCGCTTCCCGCATGCCTGCCTGCCGGGCGCCGGCACACGTGGCTCGGGCGGCAGCCACCACGCGGGGACTGTAGGGGGTGGGGCGTGGCTGGGGATGGGGCTGCAGGAGAAGGGACAGCAGGGAGCCTGGCCAGGGGAGCAGTGGCGGAGGAGGGGGCGCTTAAGCCGGCCCCTCTGCCTGACAACTCCCGCCGAGGGCGAGCCCAGTTCACATTCCCAGGGGAGCCTCGGAATGACTGACTGGGGGTCAGGGGTCGGGCCGCGTCTCCCCGACCGTGTCTGTTCCCGGCCAGTAACCCTCAACCGGGCCTGCCCCGAGCCCTAGCGCCGGCTTCCACCCAGAAGGCCCCTCAGGTTGGTGGGGTGCCACCAACCCCCACTTCCCAGTTCTGGGGACTTTGAGACTGGGCACATCAGTCAACAAGCACTTTGTTATTCTGGAAACAGATCCACGAAGGCACTGACTTGGGGGTGACAGTGTGTCCACACAGCAAAAACCACCTGCACCCCCTACATTTTTTGAAGTAAAAAGCAAAACATAGGGTGGCCCCTGTGGCTCAGTGGGAAAGGCTCCCACCCCATATACACGAGGGTGGCGCGTTCAAACCCGGCCCCGGCCAAATTGCAATGAAAAAAAAAAAAAAAAATAGCCGGGCGTTGTGGCAGGCACCTGTAGTCCCAGCTACTGGGGAGGGTGAGGCAAGAGAATTGCCTAAGCCCAGGAGTTGGAGGTTGCTGTGAGCTGTGTGATGCCATGGCACTCTACCGAGGGCAATAAAGTGAAACTCTGTCTCTACAAAAAAAAAATTAAAAAAAAAAAAAAAAAGGGAGCATTTTGTGGCCTGGGAGGGGTTTGTGTCTCTGCCAACACCTTCTCTTTCAAGCTGCTTCCTGTGCCAGGTGTGGGGGGAGGTCTGGGAGGGCACCCAATGATACTGAGGGCCTGAGACCCTCTCTCACAGAGCCAGGCCTGTGGAACATGGTGTGGGTGGGCCCCAGGCCACTCCTGCTCAGGCTCAGCCTCAGCTTACACCCCTAGGGCAGTGATGGGTGTAGATGAGGCATTGCGCTGGTTTGGGGCTGGAGGCCAGAAGGAAAGTCCCCTTTTTTTAAGCAGGACATGGAGTTGGGGGGCAGAGAGAGATGAAGCTCACCCGGCCCCATCACCCCATCACCCCTGCCACCCTGGCCTCTGTGCAAAGCTTGGGATGCTGACCACATTCTGGGTCACCAGTCACCTCTGTGCAGACAGACAAGGGTGAGAGGATTGGTGAGGGTGTGCTGGGGTTGGCAGGCACCCCCAGACTGAGCCCAGACAAAGGCCTTGATGTCACCTGAAAACTGCCCCCAACCACCGAGGACAGCCCTGCTGGGCCAGACGCAGGAAATGAGACACTCATCCCCCATATATTCATTATTGTCCTGCAAGAAATAACACCTGTTCTCTGTCAAAGTCTGTGATAATGGCCAGGTGCAGTGGCTCACGCCTGTAATCCTAGCACTGTGGGAGGCCAAAGAGGGTGGATTGGCTGAGTTCATAGGTTCAAGACCAGCCTGAGCCAGAGCAAGACTTCATCTCTAAAAAGTAGCCCATTGTTGTGGCAGGCGCCTGACTGAGGTTGTTGTGGGCTATGACAGCACAGCACTCTGCAACAAAGTGAGACTCAATCTCAAAAAAAAGGAAATATATGATAATGCAGATAAATACTCAGTACTATTACCATTTCCATATCTGTCCTTCTAGCTCTTTTCCATGTAAATTCATCTTCATTAGTAAAAAAGTTGTCTCCAGCTTGGTGCCTGTAGCACAGTGGTTACAGCAACAGCCACATACAAGGGAGCCGGGTTCGAACTCGGCCCAGACCAGCTAAACGACAATGACAACTGCAACAAAAAAAGCTGGGCAGGCTCAGCACCTGTGGCTCAAGCAGTTAAGGTGCCAGCCACATACTCTTGAGTTGGCGGGTTCAAATCCAGCCTGGGCCCACCAAACAAAAAAATGACGGCTGTGGGCAGCACCTGTGGCTCAAAGGAGTAGGGCACCAGCCCCATATGCCAGAGGTGGCAGGTTCAAACCCAGCTCCGGCCAAAAACTGCAAAAAAAAAAAAAAAGACGGCTGTAACCAAAAAATGGCTGGGTATTATGGCGGGCGCCTGTAGTCCCAGCTACTTGGGAGGCGGAGGCAGGAGAATTGCTTGAGCCCAGGAGTTGGAGCTTGCTGTGAGCTGTGATGCCATGGCACTCTACCCAGGGCAACAGCTTGAGGCTCTGTCGCAAAAAAAAAAAAAAAATAGCTGGGCATTTGGCCAGTGCCTATAGTCCCAGCTATCTGGGAGGCTAAGGCAAGAGAATCACTTAAGCCCAAGAGTTTGAGGTTGCTGTGATGCCACAGCACTCTACCGAGGGCAACATAGTGAGTCTCTGTCTCAAAAAAAAAAAAAAAAAAAAAGGCATCTCCAAGGCCTGGGCTCACTGACTCAGGCCTATAATCCTAGCACTCTGGGAGGCTGAGGCAGGTGGATTGCTTGAGCTCACTGGTTTGAGATCAGCCTGAGCAAAAAAAAAAAAAAAGGTGTCTCCAACACTCAGAGCCTGGCATGTGCTAGAGAAGACCCCTTAGCAGTATCTGTTTGCAGGTGAGATGGACTGGACTCCCAATCCCATAGCACTGGGGGCTAAATAGTATAACCACACCAGGGTGCAGGGCTATGCCCTGCTCACAGTCACTGCTCACTAGTTACTAGATGTCACTGAGTATAGTTTTATTCTCAATATTATATCCAATGGTTAAACCCCAGCCCCCCTAGTCACAGGATTTAGATTGATACAGCCACCCCTAACTCCATGGTTTTTCATTTAGGAGCTTACAAATGGTCAGTTTTGAGGGCAATGAAACGTTCTTGCCTACATGCCCCGTGAAACTTCTGTGACATCCAGGACTCATGTAATGTGTTTTGAGCCCCAGGTGAGCAGGGCCTTGGGAACCACGGTGCCTGTGTGAGGGTCCAGACTGGTGACCAGCAGGGTCCTGGCAAGTACTTTCTCCTTGTAATGCTCTGCACCCTTCACCCCCCCTGTCCCTTCACTGCACAGACAAGCCTTGGAGGAGCCCCCCCAGGGTACACCAAACCTACACTGCAGCCATCTAGGCAGAGACTCTGAACATACACCGCTCATCAGGTGTGGGCAGCAGATGTCAAGAGAAACAAGGCCCTCTACACAGAGGGCCAGGAAGGGGGCTCTCTCTGAGAGCAGGGTTCTCACAGAGGGAGGTGTGGCCAGAGCATGGCAGGGGAGGAGGAGGGACAAGTGGGCCCAAGAGGACCTAACCTCACTTCCAGGGCAGAAGCAACTGTAGGGGTGTGTTACTCAGCCATTGCTTCATTACCAATTTCCCTAAAACGTGGCAGCTAAAACATTCACCATCTCTCAGTTCCTGTGGGTGAGGAAATAGGGCATGGCATAGCTGATCAATGTGGCTGTGGTACAGGACAGGGCAGGAGGCTCAGTAAAGGGTGGGATGGGCCTCTCATCTCGCTTTCATCCGCCCTGGTTAGGGGGCCTTGTCACAGGGCTGCCCAGAGACCACAGCCCAAGGCAGAGGCCACAATTTGAGTGCCCATGGCTTCTGCTGTGTTCCGTTAGAAGCAAGTTGCTAAGTGTGGCCATACCTAAGGGAGGGACCTAGGGTGTGGGTGGGCATCAGGGGGCATAGGGTTAACTCAGGGAGACCCTGAGCTACCACTCCAGAGGGTGGCAGGCAGAGGCTGCATCTATGGGGGTGGCATCCTTAGGCTGGTCCCAACTGATGCATGTCTGGTTTTATGCTTGTTTGACTCATCTCAGGCTTTTGATGATATTCTCGGGGAGAGCTGGCCTAGAACGACACAGCTACGTTCCCTCCGCCCTTTGGTCCCTTTCATCAGTAACCTAGTTCCGCCTCCATCTCCCCAGGAAAGGGTGAAGGGGGACTCTTCAGAAGTGCAGCACTGGCCATGCACTGCGCCACATACTGTTTGGCCCCCAGCACTATGGGAGTGGGAGTCCAGCTGCAGATGGGAAACCGAGGCTTAAAACTGTACAGGGCTCTGCTGAGGCCCCCAGTGGGCAGTGGCAGGGCCAGGTGTGATGCTCTAGTGTGGGTTTACACAGCCTGCCTTCTGTGGCGGGGCCCTGAGTGGGCTATGGAGGCTAGAGCCCTACCCAGGAGCTGGTCCAGAGAAGGGTGTGCAAAGCTGTCCCTCTCTTCCAGGCTGCTTCCCCACCAGACAACCCTCCACTGCCCACTTCCCAGACTGTGGGGAAATGCGTGTGTGGGAGAAAAAGAAGCAGGTTCTGTGAGAAAGGCCAGGCCCTGTGACTAGAGCAGAAACTCCATGAAGGAAAGGAGAGATGTGTCTCCAGAGCCTGGGACCAGACCTAGTATATAGTAGGTGCTCTGCAATTACTTTCTAAAATATTCTTTTTAGTTTTTAAAAAAACCTTTATTTCTCTTTCCTATCTTGCCCACTGTACTGCCCTTCCTTTGCCCTCCCTGCCCCCTAGGGAAAAAAAAATCCTTTACTTATTTATTTATTTATTTAGTTAGTTTTTTGGAGAGGATCTTCCTGCGTTAGCCTCCTGAATAGCTGGATCTACAGGTACCCACCACCACACTTGGCTAATTTTTCTTAATATTTAGAGAGGCAGGGTCTTGCTATGTTGCCCAGGCTGCCCTTGAACTCCTGGTATCAAGAAGAAAAAGAGAGATACCTATTTCTTCACTTTGGCTTAAACTAAGTGCATAAAATCCTAAACCTAAAATAACTGAAGTTTCCCTATAAATCACAACAGTTCTAAGCAACTGCTATAATTAGTATTGATTTTAATCCTTTTTTAAGTGATTACCGTTAATATATATATTTTAACAAAGCAATTATAACCAGGTTCAAAATAAAAATCCGTCTGAATGATAGAGGATAACATGTATTAAAATTCACAGAGCTGCGCGCACATCTCTCCTCAAAGGACTCTGCTCTCAGCCAAGGTAGCATGAGGAAGAATAAAAAAGAAGTAAAACCAAAACAATTTTCAAAGTAAAAAACTATCACATAGGGCGGTGCCTGTGGCTCAGTGAATAGGGTGCTGGCCCCATAGATGGAGGGTGGCGGGTTCAAACCTGGCCCTGGCCAAACTGCAATAAAAAATAGCCTGTAGTCCCAGCTACTCGGGCGGCTGAGGCAAGAGAATCACCTAAGCCCAGGAGCTGGAGGTTGCTGTGAGTTGTGACGCCATGGCACTCTACCCAGGGTCACAAAGTGGGACTCTGTCTCAAAAAAAAAAAAAGGGGCAGCGCCCGTAGCTCAGTGGGTAGGGTGCCCTGGCTACATACCCAAGGGCTGGCAGGTTCGAAACCAGCCTGGACCTGCTAAAACAACAATGGCAACTGCAACAACAAATAGCCAGGCATGGGGGCGGGCGCCTGTAGTCCCAGCTACTTAGGAGGCTGAGGCAAGAGAATGGCTTTAAGCCCAAGAGTTGGAGGTTGCTGTGAGCTGTGATGTCACAGTCATCTACAGAGGGCGACAAATTGAGATTCTGTCTTGAAAAAAAAGAAGGGAAAGAAAGGAAAGGAAAAGAAAAAGGAAAGGCGGGCCGGGTGGCTCAGGCCTATAACCCCAGCACTCTGAGAGGCCGAGGCAGGTGGGTATCCTGAGCTCAGGAGTTCAAGACCAGCCTAAGCAACAGTGAGACCCTGTCTCTAAAACAATTAGCTAGGCACGGGTGGCGCCTGTGGCTGAATGGAGTAGGGCGCTGGCCCCATATGCTGGAGGTGGTGGGTTCAAACCCAGCCCCAGCCAAAAACTGCAAAAAAGAAAAAAAAAAAAAACTAGCTAGGTGTGATGGTGGGCACCTGTAGTCCCAGGTACTCAGGAGGCTGAGGCAGGATCACTTGAGTCCAGGAGTTTGAGGTTGCTATGAGCTATGATGATGCCACTGCACTCTACCCAAGGTGACAGTGAGACTTTTTTTTTTTTGCGTCACAGCTCACAGCAACCTCAAACTCTTGGGCTTAAGTGATTCTCTTGCTTCAGCCTCCCAAGTGGTTGGGAATACCAGTGCCCACCACAACGCCCGGCTATTTTGTTGTTGTTGTTGTTGTTGCAGTTGTCATTGTTGTTTAGCAGGCCTAGGCCAAGTTCAAACCCGCCAACCTTGATGCATGTGGCCCATGCCCTAACCACTGAGCTACCACCCCCAGCCAACAGTGACTCTTAATGTCAAAATAAATAGGAAAAATAAAGCCTGTGAAAATTAAAATTCCCAATGTCTAGAAAACAAAAAAATAAGCAAAATAAGCAATAAATTTGGAAAAATACTTGCAACTCCTATCAGACTATTGCTGACCTAAAAACGTGGAAAAGCTGCTCGACTGTGGTCCCAGCGCAGGTTGTGGTTTCTGGACCCCGCTGGAGTGCACCTTGACCCCAGTCGGAGACACACTGTAACACACACAACCATCATCTCTACTAGCCTAAGGGCACCAGGGAACCACCTGCGGTCCTGCAGATGAGCTAAACAAAGAGCGGACACCCTCCAATGGCATCCTACTCAGCTGCAGGAAGAATAAGGAAGCCTGTACTCCAGATCACTTTGTATACTGGATAACAAATTAGAACTTAGCAGCTTAAAACACACAACGATGGTCTGAGAGTATTCCACCTAGGAGATGGCGCATGGCAGAGCCCTAGCAGGGGCTCAAGCATCTGGAATAAAGCTATCTCACCTGAGACTATAGGTCCTTTTCAGCTTCCTTGTATGCTGGGCAGGGGCGACTCCCAGCTCCTAGCGGCCAGCAGAATGTCTCAGACTCACACATCAGAATTCATGATCTTTCATGCCCCATTCACCCCGGTATCCCCAGGGTCAGGTATCCTGGAGCCACTGTAGAACCCTGCCACCATGTGATGGACAGGTGAGTGTCCAGGGACTGACAAGAACCTCTAGTCACAAGTGGTGGGGTCCTCCTGCTCTGAAGCTGCTAGTACCTGAAACCTGGAATAACATTTAAACTGCAGGATGCTCAGAAACCAAGCGTGCCTATAGGTGTTCCAACATCTGAGTCTCATTTTTTCCCCAGACACAAGACCTCGGCTTCTCTACAAAAGCCTGCATGAGATTTAGAGCTTCCTGAGGTTGCAAGCACACCTGCCGACTGGGCTCTCCAGTTATCTTGTTAAGGACTCTTTAGGTTCAAGAGGGGTTAGAATGGGATCTGGCCCAGTAATTCTGGTTGAAGAAAAACCTATTGTTAAAAGGATCACTGGACTGCAGGTCTCCAGACACTGTAGGGGTGACTCACTCCCTGCTTCTTGCTAGAGATTTCAGCTAATTTGGGGAGGACATAGGTTAGGAGCACAAGCTTGGGCTCTCAGTGCACAGCCCTGGACACTTCTCTGTGAAGGAGCATGTGCTTCAAGACCAGTGTGGCCCACGCTGACCCAGGTGCCCAGTCACTGTCTGGCTTCACCTTCCTGATGGGCTGCAGGAACCTAGCTAGCCTTCAGGGACCCTGCCACACCACTATGCTACCGGTATCTTCCTCACATGGTTGACAGCACTCACTTGCAGGTACACCTGTTCCTGACATGGCACTGCATTTAGTGGGAGAAGCCCCTTCACCCAAGTGGGGTGTAGCTGGCTGCACAACATGCAGGTGAAGGTCCACTGCTGCTGTCCTGCACCCTCTACCTGCCCATTTGGAGAAACTTGTAGTCTACTCTCAAAACCTAACCCCCGCTGCTCCATAGGAAGGCCTCCCAAGATCCCTGTAATGCTGCTCTTGGAAACCCATAGACAGTTTCCTAAGCAGAGCACGTGTTCAAATTTTAGTGGGAATGGGTGGCGCCTGTGGCTCAGTGGGTAGGGTGCCAGCCCCATATACCAAGGATGGTGGGTTCAAACCTGGCCCTAGCTGAACTTGCAAAAAAAAAAAATTTAGGTGGGAAAATAGTGAACAGCCCCTAAAAGTTTGCACAAGTACTCAGTGTCAAGGTTTACAGCGTTTAACTATGTCATCTTTTGCTGTTTCTATGTTGGAAACACTCCAGTACAGGCATGTTACCTGGCCACCTACCAAAGTGGAGAAACCTGGGCACCATGCTGCCAATGCACAGGCACAGCAGGCATGCTCTGGAGAACGCACCTCAGTGACCAGCCTCTGGGGCAGGCAGTGACACCATGGCGTTGCCTCTCATCCACAAAGCGTTTCAGTAGCTCCAAGATGCTTCAAGGACAGCCAGTGGCTGACTGTTCACAGAACTGGACACAGGTACAGCATGAAATGAAGTGAGGGTACAGTGGTCACCAGGTAGGTGGAGTCAGCCCTTCAAAATCCTGAGATGCTAAAACATTTGGAACTTACTCTGGCTAAAAAGTCCATCTTTGTTGGCTGGGTGCAGTGGCTAACACCTGTAATCCTAGTACTCTGCGAGGCCATGGCAGATGGATTGCCTGAGTTTAGGAGTTCAACTCACAAGACCAGCCTGAGCCAGAGCAAGACCTCATCTCTAAAATTAGCCAGGCCTTGTGGTGGGGGCCCGTAGTCCCAGCTACTTGGAAGAATGAGGTAAGAGAATTGCTTGAGCCTGAGTTTGAGATTGCTGTGAGCTGTGATGCTATGGCACCCCTCTACCGAGGAGAGCAAAGTGAGACTATCACAAAAAAAGTCACCATCTGTAACCTCTCTGTAGAAAGCTGTTATTAGGGATGGTACCTGTGGCGCAGGGGGTAGGGCACCAGCCCCATATACTGAGGGTACTGAGTTCAAACCCGGTCCCAGCCAAAATACAACCAAAAAATAGCTGGACGCCTGTAGTCCTAGCTGTTGGGGAGGCTGAGGCAAGAGAATTGCCTAAGCCCAGGAGTTGGAGGTTGCATTCTACTGAGGGTGATTAAGTGAGGCCGTCTCAAAAAAAAGAAAGCAAGCTGTTATTAAACCAGCGATAATCAACAATGGCTAAACAAAAAATTACAAGGCAACCCTGGTTTTGGACTGCCCTTTAACAACACACTCCCAAATAATCCCCAGCCAGATGTCAAAGCCCCAGGCCCCACACCAGGCCTCCAAGGACACACCACATGGAGACCCAGCTTTACTCCTGATTTATTTAAAGCCCCCAATAGGGCTTTATTTTTTCTTTTCAACATCCTGTTCTGCAGCTTCCTTGGCTCTTTTTGCCCGTATGCCAAAGAGTCGGGCATTGGCTCGGGCCATACGAAGACTGGCAAATGCCTTGAAGTTCTTCTCCTCCTCAGTGATGACTCTGGCTTTCTCCTTCTTATAGACCTGGAAGGAAGGGAGAAGGGTGAAACCTCCACTTGTAGCAGTGAACTGCTGTGGCAAAGCCACAACCGCAGGTCAGCAAACCTGGAGGACTGCATGGTAGACTGATCAATGCTGCTCAGACACTGCTGAAGAGCTACTGAGGCTGCCAAGGAAAAGAGCCACAGCCACCCTACCTGGGATTTAAATTTAAAAAGTACAACTCTCTCCTAATTTATGGATTTTTGACTGCAAGAATTAAAAATAACCCCAAACCCACAGCACCTCAGATCTGAAGCATGTCCCCAGGAAAGAAGGTTAGGGTTAGGATCTGATCAAACACCCCCAAGGCCTGTGGCTTGGGCTTCCAAATAGCACTTGGGAAGTTTTTGAAGATCATTAATTAATTAAATTGTTTCTGAAAGAAGTTCCAAGAAGCCTCAGCACAGTGGCTCAATGCCTATAATCCCAGCACTCTGGGAAGCCAAGAGGGTGGATTACCTGAGCTCCTGAGTTTTGAGACCAATCTCTGCCAGAGCGAGACCTCATCTCTAAAAATAGCTGGGAGTTGTGGTGGGTGCCAGTAGTCCCAACTATTTAGAGGCTGAGGCAAGAGAATTGCTTAAGTCCAAGATTTGAGGTTGCTGTGAGCCATGAAGCCATAGTACTCTACTAAAGGTGATAAAGTGAGACCATACGGAAAAAAAAAAAGTTCAAAACAAGTACATTCTTTTAACTTTTTTTTGATCAATACAATTTAAGTGGGACAAGGAAGTTTAACTATAGGTTCTAGAGTGCCATGAGTTTAAAAAAGGTTGAGAAATAATGTCTTAAAGCTTCCCAAAAGGCAGGAAAAGAACACGTCTTACGAAAGTCTATCTGTTAAGAATTCAGGGTTGCTCTAACCAGAGCAAAAAGAATGATCCTCTCCAAAAAACTTGTAAGTCTATATACCCATACCAGATGCCACTGAGTCACCCCCCCCTTTCCTGACCCCTGCTCCAATAAACACCCATGTATCCATCCACTCGTCTCGCTTAACCTGCAAATTCGGGGAGCTGAGTGTTCACTTACATTCCGTATGGGCATGACAGGTCCTGTGAGCTGGGTGGCCAATTTGAGTTCTTCTTTCTATTTGTTAAGGAGAAAAGAGTTAAGTGGATCAACTTCACTGTATACTTAAGACAGGCCCACACCTTTCCCTGTCTGTCCTATGTTCTTGGAAAAGGAGCCAGTGCCTACATCTTTAGCGTCCCACATGGCATAAGCCCCCATGTGACGAGTAATAGTACATTGTCAGATACTTATTCTGTCTAGTGGCCAAAACAAGCAGAAGTGGAGGCTTTTTAAAATCCCACCTACCGGTGACCCAGGGACAGCACAGAGTAGAACCATTCCCAAATTCAATTCCCAGGAAGGCACAAATTAACTATCAACTTTCTTCAACAAAGTGTTTCTAGAAATGTTCTTGGGTAGAATGTTTCTCACGAAAAAAGGAGGCTACAAGCCGGCAACACCACCACCAAACAGGCCTCATTACTGAGAAAGACAATGGTTAATCTCAGCCATTTTGATTAATGACAAATCAACTCTTCACGAATACTAACAGCCACGTTTGGGAAGATGAAAAGACCGGAGGGAAATATTTTTCCTTCTCAAAACAGCTGAACACAAGGACAACTGGACAAAACCTCTCCAAAGGCATCTTCCAACACAACTGTGCCCACACCCCACAGGCTC
The DNA here is from genome assembly GCA_963574355.1 of Loris lydekkerianus. Classification (NCBI taxonomy): domain Eukaryota; kingdom Metazoa; phylum Chordata; class Mammalia; order Primates; family Lorisidae; genus Loris; species Loris lydekkerianus. The sequence goes on from CAUYPK010143241.1 coordinate 42,990, forward strand.
AGCACTGTACTCACAGAACTGTCCCCCTTCTTGGGGGCCGAGGGTTTCCTGGGGAAGAGGATGAGTTTGGAGCGGTACTCCTTCAGACGCTGCACGTTCGCCTGCAGGGACTCAGTCGACTTGTTCCTCCTCCTCGGATCCACGGAAATCCCGAT
>CAUYPK010143245.1:0-56085 GCA_963574355.1 Loris lydekkerianus
GCGGGGGGGCGCCGGGGGGGGCCCCCCGGCGGGGGGCCGCCGGCGCGGCGGGCGGGGGGCCGGCGGGGGGGGGGGGGGGCGGGGGGCCCCCCCCCCCCGGGCACAGGGGCAGTAGAGCTCAATGGCAGAGCAGGCCTGGGAGAGCAGTTGGCTTCTCCACCTGCATGGCTGCCAGCATGATCAGGAGAGAAGCCCTTGGCAGGCACTGGGCTCAAAGTGTCTTTGTGGATGGGCATTGGATGGCAGAAAGACTGGGCCATGCCTGGGATCCACAGGTCCTCTATGGGGTGAATATCATAGGATGTGTCTGAGTGGCCAGTGGCTAGAGGTTCTTTTTAAGACTGGGGCCCTTTAATTAAATAGGGAAGGGTCAATGATTTTCAGCCAGTGTGCTGTGAGAAGATCTTAGGTGTGCCTTGAAAATTTTAAAGATAATCACTTACATTATATTTAAAAGAAGTTGTCAAAGCATAATAAGTGTTTTTTTACATTTTGATCAACATAATTTAAGTGTGCTGTGGAAGTTCATAGGTTCAAGTGTGTTGTGAGATAAAAAAGGTTTAAAAACACTGGCCTACATGCCCTGCAGTCCTCATAGGGGGCTGGAGACTGTTGGGTACGGTAGTGGGATGTGTGGGCTCAGCTTGCCTGGACCCAAACTCCGAGCGCCAGTTCCCATAGAGGATGCAGATGGGGTCAGTGGCTTGGAGCCCCATCCACTGCCTGTGAGCAATTCAGCCCACTCTGCTGCTCTGAGCTGACTGTCCTTCCCTCCCTCTTGGCCCAGGTCCCCCCAGGGGGCAACAAGACACAGTATGACGAGATTGGGATTCCTGTTGCCCTACTCAGCTACAAAGACATGCTGGACATCTTCAGGGTAGGCTCTGCCACCCTTTAGCCCTGGGTTCCCAGGACAGGGTGGGAAAGGTCTTTGGGATGGCTGCTGGGTGGTCCTTGCCCAAGTCAGCACAATCATGAGTAGCTGGTGAGGGCATGGCCTATATAGGAAGGAGTCCCTAATTTCCAGCCCCATGACTCCTGCTTTTGCCTCTGCATGGAACCCTGACATGTAGCCCTGATGTTTCTTGAGGCAGCGTTTTGGCCGAGTGGTGAGAGGGGCACTGTACGCCCCTAATGAGCCGGTGCTGGACTACAATATGGTCGTTATCTTCATCATGGCTGTGGGCACTGTCGCCATTGGGGGCCACTGGGCTGGGAGCCGAGATGTGAAGAAGTGAGTGCTGCATGCTTTGTGTACACATGTGGTGGATGGGTCCCAGCTCTGACTCTGGGACCAGGGCAGCTGGAGAGTGTAAGGGGCCCAGCAGGGATCCTGACCATAGTTGAGGGCTGGTGGCACTCAGCGTCTGCCATAAAGGTGGAGTGGGGAGCTGGAGCTCGGAGGATATTTCACATTTTTCCTGTTGGAAACAGTCATCAAAGCTTCACCCCTCGGTGGTTTGAGGAACCCATCTCTGAGTTCTTTCCCTGGAGTCCTTTGACCTCTTCATCCTCAAGAGGTCTGGAGTAGGACCTGGCTCTGGATGCCCCCATCATGGGGCACATGGGCACATGGTAGGATTGGAATGATTTGACCAAGGTGGCGAGTGGCAATGTGACGGTTGCTCTGGTCATGTCCTGATATGCCTGCCCTGTGTTTGGGACCTTGATGGCAGACACAGGATAAAGTCACTCCTGCAGAGCCTGAGGGTCACACTAGCACTGGCCAAATGACCCCCTGCTGAGCCGTCCCTGTGGATATTGGCCTTGGTGCCCTCAGCAGTGTGATCTCTTCCTCTGCCCTGGGGACGTTTGGGGAGTGGTTCTATGCACTTCCGTCCCTTCCTGGGTCCCCTCTGGTCCTGGGTTTCTGTCCTGTTCCCTGGAACTATGCCCACCCAGGCACCCCCTGACTCTGTGGTGTACCCAAGAAGGTACATGAAGCACAAGCGAGATGATGGGCTCGAGAAGCAGGAGGACGAGGCGGTAGATGTGACACCGGTCATGACCTGCGTGTTCGTGGTCATGTGCTGCTCCATGCTGGTGTTGCTCTACTACTTCTATGACCAGCTCGGTGGGTATCACAAGAGGCTGGCAGTGGGTGGATAAAGTGGGAGTTGGGGCAGGAGGCACCTGGGGACTCCAGTCTCACAGCAACATCCCCACAGTCTATGTCGTCATTGGGATCTTCTGCCTGGCCTCCTCCACGGGCCTGTACAACTGCCTGGCGCCCTTAGTCCGAAGGCTGCCGTTCTGCAAGTGCAGGTGAGCCCCTGGCCCAGTCCCTGCCCTCCTAGCACCACCCTTTCCACCCCCAAAGCTCTCAGCCTGCCTGGGTTCACCCTCCCTTCCTCACATCTTACTTGATGAAGCTGTTAATGGAGTGGAGCCCCCCAACTCCTCTGTGGAGCTAGATGCAGTAGAGGATATGCGGGACGCCTGTTTGGATGAGGGGCCCAACCCAGCTGGACTCTGAGGGATGTCTGGGCCAGCCCCGCTCAGGGCACCCCAGCTGGCTACATGGGCCAGAAGATTCCCTACAGCCCAGATGCTTGGTTTGACTCTCACAGGGTAAATGGGCAGATAGCATTTGGGATGTCCTGCATGAATGGCGAGGGGTGTACCCAAGCTGGCAGGACCTGGGAGAGGAGATGCCATGAGAATCTGGGGCTCAGTGGGCATAACCAGCCCAAGAGTCCAGCGCCTGTCCAGTGCAGGGGTCTGCTCTGTCACATGGGGAATATTGAGTCTAAAGGAAGACAGTGAAGCTGTGGGGTGGCTCTGGAGGCCAAGGAGGCCTCAAAAAAGCAGTGGTGGGGTGAAGGGGGGTGGTGGTTGGCTCTCTGACCTACAGCCCCCTCCCTGTCCTCCAGGGTTCCAGACAACAGCCTGCCCTACTTTCACAAGCGCCCCCAGGCCCGCATGCTGCTCCTGGCACTCTTCTGCATCACTGTCAGTGTGGTGTGGGGCATCTTCCGTAATGAGGACCAGTAAGTGTAGGCCCTTCCTGGGCTCACCACTCCCTCCCGTTCCTGTCCTCAGATGCTCCAGGAAACCCTGACTCCCCTGCCCTCCTGGAGGCCACTCAGGGCCGCCTGGAGCAAGATGAAGGGTTCCCTGCCTGCCACCTGCGTCCAGTTTCATCTGGGTTTGTCTGAGTGCCATGTGGGCCTTGATAAGAATCTGGACAAGAGAGGCTGTGAAACCTCCTGACCTGTGCCCCATCCTCCATGCCTGGGTAGGATCCAGGGCAGGGCTGGACAACACTGTGCAGAGCCACTGTCCCCACCCTGTCCACACTACATGCTTAGAGGACTGGAGATGGGCTCTGATGATTCTGGTCCTCCTGGTCCTGCCTGCCCATGGCCATTGAGCAGTGGCAGGGTGAGGGGCAGGTGCTTCTCCTCCCAGGCTTGCTCACCATGTGTCATGGACTTGTGGTTGCCTCTGCTAGCCTCCCATGTGAGGGAAAGCTCCTGGCACTGTGGCTGCGGAGAACAGAGCTGGCCTGTCCCTGCTCAGCTCTGTTGCTATCACTGACACCATCTGGCGCCTTCTCCAAGCCTTACTTAGGCAGCCAAATGCTCTTGGCTTCAGCTCCATTCGGAGCCACAGTAGACTTGAGTGGCAGAAGGGAAACGTGAAAATATTTTGAGTTCTTTGTACACAAAGAAAAAATGAACTCTTTCAGTTAAATCAGAGCCAGGAAACTCAACGCATTGCATGAAATTAGAACAGGCCACAGTTTCCCGCCGCATCTGGGTGCCTGCATTGCACAACCAACTGAAATTGGCTTTGGGAAACCTCTTTGTTCTTTGCCGCTGTGCTGCCTGGGAGATATTTTTATCACATTTTCAGATGAAGCATTTAGTGCTTTGAGACTTGGAGGAAGCTCAGAGGTGATTTGCCCAGCAAGTGGCAACAGAGCCCATACCCAGGGTTCTGGGGCTGGCAGGAAGGGGGATGGCAGACCTGTGTGAGCAAGTAGAGCTCATGAAGGTTAAGGGAGGCTGTGGGGCTACAACCTCTTAAGGAAGCATTTTCATGTTTTGCCTCTGGGCACCTGGCTGCACAAGGCCCACCTAGAGATTCTATGTGACAGCCATCTGAGTGCAGATGTCATTTGAACAGGTAGCTTGGACCGAAGGATGCCCAGTCCCTCCGGCACATGTATCTCCCTGCCCTACCCAGTCTGTGCTCTGTGATCTCATTGTGAAACCACAGCTGTCCCAGTCCCATGTTCTGACCCTTGGTGTAGAGTCTCAGCAGCCTGGCTCTGTTCCAGCATCTTGGGGACCCTTCCCTGCCTTCCTCAGTGTCCTCTGGCTAGGGTGGGATGATAGCTTGGACAACTTGGTGACTAAGATGACCCAGAAACAAGGGACCCTGAGGATTATGACGGGTTGGTGGAAGATGAGGCCAAGGTGCAGAGTCCTCGGTCATTGGGGGAGCCCCTACTCCAGTGGTGACACAGCTTTGTCTTCCAGGTGGGCCTGGGTGCTCCAGGACGCCCTGGGCATTGCCTTCTGCCTCTACATGCTGAAAACCATACGCCTTCCCACATTCAAGGTGAGGGGTTTAATATGGTATTTGCAAGTCTACCTTTCTACTCACCTCCCCTGGGATGGCCCACTGAGCCAGAAATAGAGGCATGACTCAGGATCAGGTCCAGAATCTCCTGGTTTGGCCTGGGTAGGTTGCTGAAGGGCACCATTTCTAGCAATGGTACTTAGAATTAGGATGAAGTGACAGGAAGAGCAGTTTGACCACGGGCCATACTGTACAGCTTAGTGGAGCTTGGATTAGTGACTGGGGTCACTATAGCCTTACCAGGTGTGTCTCATGTCTGTAATTCTAGCACTCTTGAGTTGCCAAGGCAAGTAGATTGCTTGAGCTCAGGAGTTCGAGACCAACCTGAGCAAGACCCCATCTCTACTAAAAGTAGAAAAAGCTAGCCAAGTGTCGTGGCAGGTGCCTGTAGTCCCAGGTACTTAGAGAGGCTGAGGCAGGAGGATTGCCTAAGCCTAAAAGTTTGAGGTTGTTGTGAGCGATGATGATGCCATGGTACTCAACTCAGGGTGACAGATTAAGACTGTATAAAAAAAAAACAAAATATAAAAACCAACCAAACAAAAACCCCCTGCAGCCTCTCCATGGAGGCCCTGCCTTTACTGTTGTTCGGTTCTTGAACTGTGACCTGAAGTTGCTTCCAAAGCACTTTCCCTCTTGCCCTAGTGACTGAGCGAGCTTTGCATAGACTTTCTTGTAAAGGCCCCTCTAACCCAAGAAATGCTTTTTTTTTTTTTTTTTTGAGACAGTCTCATTTTGTCACCCTCAAGTAGAGTGCTATGGTATCACAGCTCATAGCAACCTCAAACTCTTGGGCTCAAGCAATTCTCTTGCCTCAACCTCCCAAGTTGCTTGGACTACAGGTACCTGCCACAATGACCAGCTATGTTTAGAGACCAGGTCTCGCTCTGACTCAGGCTGGTCTCAAACTCATGAGCTCAGGCAATCCACCCACCTTGGCCTCCCAGAGTACTAGGATTATAGGCATGAGCCACCATGTCTGACCCAAGAAATGCCTTTTAAGGAGAAACAAAAGAAAAATGAGGGAGGGGATAGGAATGTGTTCTAGGAGGGGCATGTCTTGCGTGTGGAGGTGTGTCCTAGGTGTTGCAATGGAGGTGTGCCCCCAGCAGAGCTGTGTCCTGGGTGGGACATGGAGTCCCACCCCTGGATGGGGAGCGAGACATGTCCCTACCAGGAGTGTGTGAGTGTGAGGGGAACGTCCCAGGTGGGCATTACCCCTCAGGCCTTCTGCTTCCCCAGGCCTGCACATTGCTGCTCCTGGTGCTCTTCCTCTATGACATCTTTTTCGTGTTCATCACACCTTTCCTGACCAAGGTAGGTGCCCTGCCACCCTGCCCTGCCTATGTGTCCTCGCCCCTTCCCTCTCCTTTGCCCTCTTCCCGCCCTGAAACCTGTTTTATGCAGAGTGGTAACAGCATCATGGTGGAGGTGGCCACTGGGCCCTCAGATTCGGCTACCCATGAGAAGGTATGTCCCCTCGCTGCATGGGGTGGGGAGTTCCTTGGCATGACTTGTCCTGAGGAGGCGTCTCCTTTCTCTGCAGTTGCCAATGGTCCTGAAGGTGCCTAGACTGAACTCCTCACCACTGGCCTTGTGTGACCGGCCCTTTTCCTTGCTGGGCTTTGGAGACATTTTAGTGCCAGGTATCAAGGCTGGTGGGGTACAGGGGTCAGTGCTCCAGATGGGCCCCAGTGAGTAATGAACCAGCCTTCCTGTGGGGCAGGGCCTACTTGACCCTGAGCCCTGGCCTCTGGCTGGCCAGGTCTACCTTTGGGAGTGATGGCCAGGGTGGAGGTGAAGCCCAGGGCTTAGGACCTGGCAGGGGTAGGTGGCAGGGGCTGCTGTCTTGGTGTGTGTGGGGCAGTGGTGGGTTCCTCAGGATTGGGTAGCCCAAGGAGTTAAGGACAGTCTCCTCACTGGCCATCCTGGTCATGGCTGCACTATTGCCTGTGGGGATTCCTTGCTGCAGAAGGCAGAGAGTGTGCCCTTGTCAGTTTTTGCCCCCCAGGATCACTGTGAGGTTCGTGCCCACTTACTTACTGCTTTAGTTTACCCACTGAGAATATTGGAGTGGCACTGCCACAGAATCACTTAAGCTGGTGGTGTGGACTTCTGTGAAATGACAGTGACAGCCGTGTACCTGGTAGATGTTCAGAGGCAGCCTGGTTCTTCCCAGAAACACCCCCTGTGAGGCTGTGGGGACAGACTAGGTGCCTTAGGCAACTTCGGTAAGTCTCTGCCCTCCTCCCTCAGGGTTGCTTGTAGCCTACTGCCACAGGTTTGACATCCAGGTGCAATCTTCCCGGGTGTACTTCGTGGCCTGCACCATCGGTACGTAAGGCATACCTGCCCGTGGGGCCAGGCTGTGCCCAAGGGCTGTCAGTTCTAGCTGCACCCCCCACATACCATACTCAACCTTTGTCATACCCTAACCCTGGCCCTCGCCCTGACCCTGACCCTTGCCCTAAGCATAACTCCCATACCCCACACTCAGCCTCTCTCCTACCCTACTTCTAACTAACTTTAGCCATGACCTTGACCCTGACTCTAGCCCTAGCCCTAACACTAACCCTAACTGTTCCAGAAGCTGGGCTTTCTGGAGGTGCCAGCCTGTGCCGGCATCGCCACCCTTTTGCTTGTTTTCCATGGCTTCTGTTCTTTTCCCTTTTTCTGCTTTTCTTTTTGTCTTCCTCTTCTTTGTCTTGTCTTCCATTCATTTCTTTTGTTACCCAAACCATTTGTACAAAACTGATACTTTCTGTGGAGCCAGTTTGATTGCTGCTGCCCCAGCTGGCTCTCAAGGAGAAATGGTCACCCTCTTATGCTCTCTGGTCATGTGTGTGCACATACATACACACATGCTTGCCTTCCTCTGCAGGAGAGCCAGGCATGTGGGTGCACATGGCAACTCCACCAATCCTTCCGGTGCATCACTAGCCCTTACAGACTGCCCCTCATTCCTGTGTTCCTACAGCTGCTCACACACCTCTTGGTTTTTCCCTTGCCCTATTTTACAAACCTCAGTCTTCCCTTGTGGTTTCACAGTCTTTATTTAGCTTTAAACATGTAAGTGCAGAGATTTTCCTCTCTGCTGAGCCATAGTTTGTCAAATTGTTCTTATGATTCTTTTCTGTTTTTTTTTTTTAGAGACAGAGTCTCACTTTATCATTCTTGGTAGAGTGCCGTGGTGTCACAGTTCACACCAACCTCCAACTCCTGGGCTTAGTTGATTCTCTTGCCTCAGCCTCCCAAGTAGCTAGGACTGTAGGCGCCCGCCACAGTGCCCAACCATTTTTTGTTGAACTTTGACCAGGGCTGGGTTTGAACCTGCCACCTTTGGTATATAGGGCTGGCGCCCTACCCACTGAGCCATTGGTGCCTCAGTGTTATGATTCTTTTTTATTTTTTTTCATCCGGAGCCAGGTTTGAACTCGCCATCTCCAGTATATGGGGCTGGTGCCCTACTCCTTGAGCCACAGGTGCCACCCTGTTATGATTCTTATAACTGAAACCATGTAGATCTATAGATAACAAACCAAATTGATCAATACGCCAGGCCCAGTGGTTCATACCTGTATTCCTAGTACTCTGACTGGGAGGCCAAGCTGGGAGGATTGCTACAGGCCAGGAGGTCAAGACCAGCCTGAGCAAGAGAAAGATCCTGTCTCTACAAAAATTAGAAAAATTAGTTGGGCATTGTGGTGGGTGCCAGTAGTCTCAGCTACTTGGGAAGCTAAGAGAAGAGGATTGCTCAAGCCCAAGAGTTTGAGGTTGCTGTGAGCTGTGATGACACCCACTGCACTCCAGCCTGAATGACTGAGTGTGACCCTACCTCAAAAATAAAATAGATAAATATAAATAAGTAATAAATAGGAATATTCCCTATATAATTAATCAGAAATGTGAGATATTATTAGATAAAATAGACAAGTGTTAAAACATAGTTGCTGGGCTCGACACCCGTAGCACAGTGGTTATGGCGCTGGCCACATAACACCAAGGGTGGTGGGTTCAAACCCAGCCTGGGCCAGCTAAACAACGGCAACAAAAAAATAGCCGGGCGTTGTGGCGGGTGCCTATAGTCCCAGCTACTTGGGAGGCTGAGGCAAGAGAATCACTTGGGATGAGGCCTAAGAGTTTGAGGTTTGAGCTATGATGCCAAAGCACTCTACCAAGGGTGACATAGTGAGACTCTGTTTCCAAAAAAAAAAAAAAAAAAAATAGTTGCTGGAGACAGCATCTCTTTTTCCTAGGAGAAAGTGTTCTACTAGAAAATTTGTTTTCTTACAACTTTTTATTTTAAAATACAGTAAAATGTCCATAGCTGAGCCATCTCCCTACATTGACTACCTCTTTAAGTTGACCTAACTCTCATAGATCAGACATGGGCCACATGTATATATCCGTGCAGCAGGCCTCGTTCTTATGTTGACCATTTTGCTACCTTCCCCTGGGTGTTCAACTTATAGAGGTTCTACTGTAATTTCAAACTGACACTTGTAAGATCTATACAAAGAACCCCTATTCGTCCTGCTGTCAGATTTATTGACTGTTAGCATTTCATCACATTTCCTTTATTATATTCTCACTCTTTTCATGTATATATATCTTTGGTCCTCTGCATCCACAGAGTCAACCAACCATAGATCAAAAACATTCAGAGAAAAAATTTGAGTCTGAACTATATGTGTACTGAGCATATACAGATCTCTTGTCTAACAGTCTAACAACTATTTACACAGCATTGGCTTCGTATTAGGTCTTACAAATAACTGAGTGGTGACTTACAGTGTGCAGGGGGATATGTGCAGGTTGCATGAAAACACTGCCACTTTTTATCAGGGACTTGAACGTCTGTGGATTTTGATATCGGGGGGTCCTAGAACACTGGTTGTGTGCACATTGGTGTACGTGCGCACACATGCATGTAAATTGTAGCATTTTTCTGGACCGAGTAACTTGTAGACACTATGCCCCTGTCTCCTAAATGCTTCACTGGGTGTTTCCTTTTATATGATCAAGAACAAGGACATCCTTTTATGTGACCACAGTTCAGTTATCAGAGGTTCCTAATTATGTAGCTGTGCTACCTTAATATTATTTTTCTAATTAAAGAAATTAGAACTCGTATATACTCGAGTTTAAGCTGAGTTTTTTCAGCACAAAATTTGTGCCAAGTTCAGGTTTTTCGGCACAAATTTTGTGCCGAAAAACTTGGCTTATACTCGAGTATATAGGTACATTAAAAAAAAAAACACCCAGATCGTTGGCCACAACTCCTAGCTCCTTCTCTGACTACTTCTGAGATTCTAGACTTTTCCTACAACTACTGGGTACTGACCTGGCGCCGGCCTTCTCCCCATCTTCTTCCTGACACCATACTCTTTCTTCAGCCCTTTTGTCACCTTAGGGAACCCCGACCCCTCTCACCTGCTGAGGTAGAGGTGGAGTAGGTGTGTGTCCCAGGAGGTGCCGGAAGTCTCCATGTACCTGTGGGGACATGTGTGACCCCACTGACCACCACTCCTGTCTTCAGGTCTCCCTCTGTCCTTCACTGTCCCCCGTTTCCTCCTTCCCCAGCTTAGGGTATTCCTGTGGCCTCAGCTACCTGAGGTAACATTCCTTTCTCCCCCCAGCCTATGGCATCGGCCTCCTGGTGACGTTTATGGCCCTGGCCCTTATGCAGCGAGGCCAGCCTGCCCTCCTCTACCTGGTGCCTTGCACACTGGTGACGAGCTTCGCTGTGGCGCTCTGGCGCCGGGAGTTGGGCGTGTTCTGGACGGGCAGCGGTTTTGCGGTGAATACCAGTTTGCTATGACTGCGAGAAATAATAGCCTAATAAGCCCTAACTAGAGATAAAGTTGAGTAAGACCTCCTAGTATTTAACTAACCCTGCACCTGGCGGGTCCTGGGGTCTGGGTCTCCCCGTGTCTGGAAGGTCCTGCTTTGGGTGTCGTGCATGTGTGGTTCTGTGCTGGCGGTAACCCAAGGATACACATGAACTCCTGGTTGGTGTGGGTTTGCTATCCTCATGCACAGTAACACTCATTTGAGTAGACATAAGGCTCCCAGCTGTTGGCATTGAGAATGCAGCCTGGCCTTCATTTTAGAAAGCGTGTCCCCCTAATGGGTGCTGAGAATGGAATGCCCTCATGCAGGGAGGGGCTTAGGGCTATGTCACTTTTGCTTTCTTATCTTTTAAAACATGAGAGGGGGAAGGCTGAGGCCGGTGGGTTGCCTGAGCTCGAGAGTTCAAGACTAGCCTAAGCCAGAGCGAGACCCCACCTCTAAAAAAATAGCCAGGTGTTGTGGCAGGCACCTGTAGTCCCAGCTACTTGGGAGGCTGAAGCAAGAGAACTGCTTAAGCCCAAGAGTTTGAGTTTGCTGTGAGCTATGATACCATAGCACTCTACTGAGGGCAACAAAGTGAGACTCTTGTCTCCACAAAACAAAACAAAATCACAAGAGGGAAAGGTTGGGCCCCTTCTGTGTGATACAGAGCTTGTCTAAGAGGGGTGATGCTACAGATTTCCAGAACTCTTAAGCATGCTGTGCCCTACTTGTGGCTGTGCCCTACTTGCGGCTGCCCCTTGGACACTATGAGCAGCCATGGCCATGGCAGGAACAGGGACCTGTTTAGACCCTGTGGTATCTGGATAAATTGTCCCACGAAAGCAGCCTCTCTCCATGGTAAATTCTTCCTCTTTCAGCAGCCCCACCCCCTACCCCACATGGGTTACTGTGTTGTGCTCCCTAGGGGTGAAGCCTATTTCTTCACCCCTAGGGAGCACAGCTCTGTTAATAAACAGTCACAACTGCTAACTTAACTAAGGGCTGGGGTTAGTATTGGGGCAAGCAGTGGCCCCAGGGCTGAACCGGGACTGGCAGACACTGCAGTTGGGCCTCTGGCCCTCATTGGCCACCAAGACCCAGGGTATCCTTTCTGGTCAGCATTGCCTTGTCCATAAGAACGAGGAGGGCGGCAAGCATAGCTCAGTGGGTAGGGCGCTGGCCACATAACAATGGGCTGGCGGGTTCGACCCAGCCCAGGCCAGCTAAAACAATAACAACTGCTGCAACAACAAAAAATAGCTGGCGTTGTGGCGGATGCCTGTAGTCCTAGCTACTTGGGAGGCTGATGCAAGAGAATTGCTTAAGCCCAAGAGTTTGAGGTTGCTGTGAGCTGTGGCACCACGGCACTCTACCGAGGGAAATAGCTTGAGATTCTATCTCAAAATGAAAAAAAAAAAAAGAACGAGGGGGTCAGTTGAGAAGTAACCAGGGGACTAGATAGAGGGGCAGGCCAGGCCCCCAAGGGCTGAGGAGTATTAAAAGCTGAGCTTTTAGGCAGCGCCTGTGAGTAGGACGCTGGCCCCATATACTGAGGGTGGTGGGTTCAAACCCAGCCCCGGCCAAACTGCAACAAAAAAATAGCCGGGCGTTGTGGCTGGCGCCTGTAGTCCCAGCTACTCGGGAGGCTGAGGCAAGAGAATCGCCTAAGCCCAGGAGTTGGAGGTTGCTGTGAGCTGTGTGATGCCTCGGCACTCTACCGAGGGTGATAAAGTGAAACTCTGTCTCTATTAAAAAAAAAAAAAAAAAAAAAAAAAAAAAAAAGACCTGAGCTTTATTTGTGGCCTGTCAATTATGGCCTTAGGAGGCCACAGCTTTTGCTCTTCAGCCCTGTGGCCATGTACCAGCCCCCTCCCCTGGATGAGTTCTGCCTGTCCTGAGCCTGGATCCCAGCCCTTTGGGAACAGGGCTTCTTTTTGCCCCCCTTGGGGGCTGGGGGTGTTAGGCATCCTACTGTCCCTCACTGGCCTTCCTCTTACAGAAAGATCTACCTCAGGCTCCTTGGGCCCCAGCTCCAGCCGATGGTCTGCAGCCCCCAAAGGACTTGGATGCACCCCTCTCCTCCCAGCCTCCCAGCGAAGACCTGGCCAGGTCTCCCCCACCCACTGAGCAGCCCTCGGAACTGGCTGCTCCTGAGGAGATGGGGCCCACAGCCCCCACCCAGGAGCCTGGGGACCCAGCTGACAGCACCCCCGAACCTACAGGTCAGGACCTGGCCTATCCTGACCCTGAGGCTCGGTCTAGTGCCTTGGCCTAGGGGACTCACTGAGTCTGCCAGCTGCCACGCTGAGATGCCAGCCCCTGGTGCCTGAAGGCCAAGGACAGATGCAAGATGTCCGTGGACTGAGCCTGGGCTGTCCACCCTCCCCCATGGTGCTCAAGTCCTCAGAGGTTCTTGCTGGCCCCTCACGCCCTGCTCCCAGCTCATGTGGCTGCCACAAGCCCTGGGTGGCCAGTGTGTTTGTTGCCTGGCCCTTCCTGGTCCCTATGCTGTGGCGGGCTTGGCCGGGCTGCAGACGCGTGCACATCTGGTGCTTCCCTGCCGCTTCTGCCACCTCCTCCAACCTGTTCCACACTATGCCCTGTTTTTGCTGTTTGTAGGGCGGGTGGGGAGAAGCCTTTGCCTCCCTGCTGAGCTGGTTCCTTGCTCACATCAGCTGGTGCAGACCCAAGACCCAGAGATTAGCAGCAGCCCCCCTCTCTCCGAGACATAGACTCTGGGCTAAGACAGGGCCTGCAAAGTGGGTGGCGAGGATGGGGCAGCAGGGAGTGGACAGGCTGCTCCTTCCGGGACTGGAGGTGCCATGTGTGCACTGTTCCCGGTTTTAATAAACAGTCACGACTGCTACTTCTGGTAGTGTTGCCTCAAGGAGTGTGAGTCTCAGGCTGCCCTTCTGATGAGTTGGGCCCTGGGGGTCCCTAGAGCCCAGGAGGGAAGACCTAGCCACACCTGCCACTCAACTTTGTTTCCACGTCAGCTTCATCTTGCTCTGGGTCCTCCCTCATCCCAGGCATTTGTAGCTTCTTGGTCCTCCTGCGGGACACTGCTAGCCCAGCCCCACATCTAGAAGCCACATGCTCTTCACTGAACAACCCAGGAGCCCTGGAATATGCTGGCGAGTTGTGGAGCTGGCATTTGGTCTCTACCTCACTGGCGGGGTTCTTTGGAGCCCACAGCACAGATGCCTGTGGTGGAACCGACCAGGACGCGGCCAGTGTGCAGGCCCAGTGCCCTTCTCTGTCGTCATGTGTAAGTCGCTTGTGAAGCAGTGGCTACCTGCACAGGCACTAGGGCGTCTGGCTCCAGGCCCCCCAGCGCCCTTGTACCACCCTCCCTGTCCATGAAACTTCTAGACCCAAGTCCAGAAAGGTGTTTCTGTTTACGTGAAACGAAGGCTGAGACCCCCATCTGCACAGACAGCCCCATGCTGCCGTCTTCCTGGTCTGTTCTGGGCAGGAGCATCGGGGGCCAGCTGTGAATCGTTCAGAAAAATACCAGCACCAAGACTTCAGCCCCATTTTTCCAAGGAAAAATGGGCTTTTCCTTAGAAAAAAGAGAAAGGTAAATGTCTCCTTTAACTCTTTCTGTGTGTTTCTTAAAAAGCGCTGGATGAGCTGGGACGGGAGTGAGTGGACCTCCCTCCAGCCACTGTGAGGACAGGCTGGGGGCTGAATGACCCCATGTCTGCCGATCAGACTGCGCCTTAATTTAAGCCATTTCATAGTCGGGATGAGCGTGGAGATTTCTCATTTTGGTCTTGGATGTTTGGCCAATGTCAAGGAACCAGAGGTGGTTGTTCCTGAAGTTTCTGTTTGTATGTTTTGCCTTGCTTCCTTTTGAGTCTAATGATTAAACACAGCTTTTGATATCTGGCTTGGCCTCTCCCTTTACCTCCTCTGTGGGTGTGTGGCTTGGGGGGATGATAGCAGCTGGGGTGTCAGTAGGACTACTTGGACTGTGGGCTCGGGCCATACAGTCCCTGTCATGCTTCTCAACTCTGCCCTTGTCACTGGAAAGCACCATAGACCACATGTAAGATTAGGCATGGCTGTGGCCAGAATTGGCAGATTCTGAAATTGGGATTTTATGGCATTTTCACATGTCTCAAAATAGTTGTCTTTTGATATTTCTCAGCCCTTTAAAATTTTTAACACCGGCTTGGCCCCTGTAGCTCAGTGGCGAGGGTGCCAGCCACATACATCAGAGCTGGTGGGTTTGAACCCAGCCTGGGCCTGCCAAACAACAATGACAACTACAACCAAAAAATAGCTGGGTGTTGTGGCGGGCTCTATAATCTCAGCTACTTGGGAGGCTGAGGCAAGAGAATCACTTGAGCCCAAGAGTTGGAGGTTGCTATGAGCTGTGACATTATGGCACTCTACCGAGGGCAATGTAGTGAAACTGCCTCAAAAAAAAAAAAAAAGTTAACACCCTCCTGGCTCACATTTGTAGTCCTGGCACTTTGGGAGGCCAAGGCAGGAGAATCCTTAGAATCCTTGTGCCTAGGAGTTTAAGACCAGTCTGGGCAACATAGACCTTTTTCTTAATAAGACAAAAAGGTGCATGTCCTGCACCTTGCATGTGTCACTCGGCTCTCACAAATTCCTCCTTCCCATGGAAGATAGTGAGGCTGCCTGATTAATAAGGGACCAGTGTTTTTCAACTTTTCTTATCTTGTAGCACACTTGAACCTATAGTTAAACTTCCGTGGCTCGCTTAAATTATTTTGGTCAAAAAATATATATATAAAGGCTGGGTGCCCATAGCTCAGTGGTTAGGGTGCCAGCCACATGCTCCAGAGCTAGTGGGTTCAACCCTGCCTGGACCTGCTAAACAAACAAAGGGCGGCACCTGTGGCTCAGTGGGTAAGGTGCTGGCTCCATATACCAACGGTGGTGGGTTCAAACCCAGCCCCAGCCAAATTGCAACAAAAAAATAGCTGGGCCTCGTGGAGGGCACCTGTAATCCCAGCTACTTAGGAGGCTGAGGCAAGAGAATCACCTCAGCCCAAGGATTTGGAGGTTGCTATGAGCTGTGACAGCACAGCACTCTACCGAGGGTTAATAAGTGAAACTCTGTCTCAAAAAAATAAATAAATAAATAAAAATAAACAAGCAGAATAGCCAGGCATTGTGGTGGGGCACCTGTAGTCACAGCTACTTGGGAGACTGAGGCAAAAGAATTGCTTAAGCCCAAGAGTTTGAGGTTGCTGTGAGCCATGACGCCACAGCACTCTACCGAGGGTGACAAAGTGAAACTGTCTCAACAAAAAAAAAAGGGGGGGGGGGTAATATATGTAAAGAAAATGATATACTTAAGTGTGCTTTGACTTTCTTTGAAAAATAATGTAATTAACAATTTTTTTTTTGGGGGGGGGAGACATTCTCATTTTGTTGCCCTCAGTAGAGTGCTCTAGCATCATAGCTCACAGCAATCTCAGATTCTTGGGCTCCAGTGATCCTCTTGCCTCAGCCTCTCAAGTAGCTGGGACCTACAGGTGTCTGCCACTGGAGTGGTCTTAGATAAGTTAATCAACTGCTGTCTCTGTGTCCTTTGTAAATTCCTCTGCCACAGGGCACAGTGGCCATGATGCCAAGAGATCAGCCCCTAACAGCTCTGAGAGACAGTCTTTACCATTCTATCAATGACACACTTGGTCATCCCTACACCCACCCACATGGCATCTTACTCACCCATCCATAATCTACATGTTCATCAACCCACCAGTCTTCACTGGGACCTGTGTCCCAGACACTCCACTAAAGGCCATAATGGGTGATATGTAAGTCCCAGACCTGTCTCTGTCCAGTGAGGAAGGACAGGATACAGGTCCACTCAGGGGACTTTAGACTCACACAGGAGAGTCTCCCAGCTGCGTCCTGGGTAGGCAGGTATCAGGGAAGGCTGCCTGTAGGAGGCAATTGTTCTGGGCCCAGGAGTGGGGTGGTGAGAATCCTAGTGCCCCAAGTTGGAGGAAGGAGGGCCTGGGACCAGCTTGAGAGGGCATGGTCACTAGCCAGGTGGAGAGGTTGTCAGAAGGTTTGGGGTTAGCTTCCGGAACGAGCCCACCAGCCCCTAAGGAAGAGGAGAGGGTGGCCTCAAGGGGTCTTAGGCTCCTCCCCACACAGCTCCAAGCATGGCAGAAACAGTTCCTTGGAGACGACTGACTAAGGCTGGCAGGGGGATGGGCAAGAGGCACCGATGGGAGAAATGGGCTTGGAGCCAGCATGACCTCAGGCTTTCAGGGCTGCAGCCACCTCTTCTGTCATAAGGGGGTGATGGCTACCTTGCAGGATTAAGTCGGATCTCAAGCATGGAGTACTTGGAGGCACACCCTGCAGGACTGTGCCCCCTCCACACTTGCCCTGCAGTCAGCAGCCACCGAAGACACTCAGACATGGAATAACAGACTGGCCCTGCATGGTTCTAACAATGTATACTGTTTACCATGACCAAAGCCTGAGAGTGACCAGAGTGACAGTGGGCAGTGTGGCAGAACCGAGGCCACCCAGCATGACCATGAGGAAGATCCAAGTTGTCCTGAAGACACATGACCAGGTTCATCCAAGATGTCCTGAAGACACATGACCCACCCTACCCAGGCCTATCCAGGGCACAAGAGAGCTGTCAGAGCCCAAAGGGGCCCGAGGAGACATGAAAACTGAGTATCCTGTGGGGTCCCGGCCGGGGGCAGGGACAGGAGAGGGGTCGAAGGGAAACTGAGGAATCCCAATTCATGTGTGGGCGCAATCCTTAATAAAAATGGGTCAGTGCTGGTGCATTGGTCCTGACACTCTCCTGCACCATTAGGGAGACAGCATGGTGTAGGAAAATCTGGGCCACCTTCCCAACTTTCTGTAACTTGACAGCTGTCCTAAATAAGACATTTGTTTAAAAGATGTAGGCTCAGCACCCATCACTTAGTGGTTACGGCACTGGCCACATACACCGGGGCTGGCGGGTTGGAACCCGACCCAAGCCTGCTAAACAACAATGACAACTACAACAAAAAAATAGCCGGGCATTGTGGCGGTCCCTGTAGTCCCAACTACTTGGGAGGCTGAGGCAAGAGAAAGGCTTAAGCCCAAGAGTTTGAGGTTGCTGTGAGCTGTGATGCTAAAGCACTCTACCGAGGGCAACATAATGAGACTCTGTCTCAAAAATAAATAAATAACATAAAAAATATTATAGTTATTCATGCCCCTCCTCTGCCCAGTTCCCTTCCTGCTTCCGAGAAAACAGCACTGAGCGCCTGCTCCCAGGACTGTCCCTTCTCCTGTCCAGGTGGGCTCACTTGCCTGCAGCACCGCCCACCTGCCTTCCGCCCTGCACTGCTTCATCCTGAGGTGAAGGTTTGGGTCAGAGGTCGGGTTGGGGGGCCCTGTGGGGGCAGCCAGAGGTTGCCTGGCCCTGCGGGGGCAGATGATGAGGGAGGGACGAGGGAGGCCAGTGCTCCGCCCAGCCCTGCCCCCTTCCCCTGTGGCTGCAGCTCCACTCAGGGTCAGGCAGGATCCTCGGAGCAGCCTCTTCTCCTGGAGCAGAGCGCGGTGAGTCGGTGAGTTGGGGCTCCCATGGGCTTGGCCTCCCCTCAGAGCAGCCCCCACGTCCTACACTGGGGCTGGGGCTGTGTAGACGCTGCCCAGCATGTAGACATGTAGACTTGGGTGAGTTGTGTGGGTGCAGCCAGTATGTGTAGAGGTGACTGGAGCACCTGGAGGGCCCTCCTCCCTGTCCCTATCTGCAGTCTTCCCCTCTTTTCTACCTGTGAACTTAGCTAAAATCAAGCCCAGAGCATCTGCCTGGAGCCTCTCTAGGGGCAGGGTGGGGTGGAGTAGGACTCAGGCACCCGGTAAGAAGCCTC
Source organism: Loris lydekkerianus (assembly GCA_963574355.1). NCBI lineage: Eukaryota > Metazoa > Chordata > Mammalia > Primates > Lorisidae > Loris > Loris lydekkerianus. The sequence continues at coordinate 18,306 of CAUYPK010143245.1, forward strand.
CCTCCCCAGCGCTTCTCTCCACCACTGGGAGGTTTCAGACTTGGACCTGCTTGTGAATAAACACATGTCAAGGATTTGAGGAAGGGGTGACAGTTTGAAGAGGGTGAAATCAGAGGGCCTGAAATTGGGGCTGGAGATGGCACCTGACTTCTATTAAATGTGGCAGGAAAGCCAGGAAGAAGTGGGCTGTCCACACTGCAGGACATCCTCACCTTCTCTCTCAGATGGCTCCGGAGGGTCCTCTGCAGGCCAGGGGACCCTCCTCTCCAGGGCTTGCCTGTTGCCACCTGTAGAGGACCAGTTTTCATCCCCGGCAGTGAGCTGCCTTGAGGTTCTAAGAGCACTGGGCTGTGGGGACCTGGGGATCAGTGATGGTGGCTGCCTCCTGGCAGATCTGTGATGCCCATGCAGGGCCTGGTGCTGGTCACATGTGGCTGTTTATGATCGTGTCATTGTGTTTGTGTGTGACTGTGTGTGGTTGTGTGAGATCATGTGTGGCTGCATGTGTGACTTAGGATATGAGTGTGTGACTGTGTATGATTGTCTGTTGTGTGCAAGATTTGTGTGGGTGTGTTGTTACAGTGTGTGTTCAGCTGCATTATGGGATCATGCATGACTTTGTGAATAGGAGTGTGTTAACTCCCCTCTTCCTACTTTTCCCATCTGGAAAATGAGGATAAGAGTCTTAGCTACTTAGCCTGCTCTGACTGTGAGACAGCATGAGCCCCTCCTGTTCCTGCCAAAGGAACAGCAAACACATTTGTGTTCCTCCAACAACAGAGTGTAGATTTGAGCTGGGGAACAGCGTCCATCCTTAAAGGACATTTGTGTGTTGTTCAAAGTCCATTCTGAATGTTTAGTGTGTAAGATACAGAGTTCACAGAATCCTTAGGCAGCATCTGTTGGTATGGCCTTTCATCAAGGCTTGGGATTCATTTGCAGTGCTCAGGCTTCCCAGAATCCTCTTATCACAACCATTGATGAAGAGCTTTGGAGGCCTGGTAAAATACACCATGTGAGTGAGGCAGAATGAGCTGGTGAAGGCGGATGTTTCCCTGTTCGTCGTTTACCTGTTCGTCCTGGCCAACTGAGTTGTGCAATTCTAAACAAGGAGGAAAACTGAAGTAGGAGCATCACAATTCGTAGGCCTAGGTTTCTCTTCTTTTCCATGAAGATGAAGGAAGAAGAGACGCAGGCAAGCAGACAGGTGGCCACGGGTGGGTGGAGTCACCGATTCTGTGATCATCTGTGTGCAACTCTCAACAGGAGGCAATCCGAGGAATAGAGGCCATTATTCCCGCCCAGGGCAGGGACTAGAGCTCTCAGCATCCCTTCTCCCCCCAGCCCTCTTGGCTCACCTGCCTTATCCGGCATGTCCCATGGCAGAGAAGCCACCAAAGTTGGGGGATCTAAGAACTTGTGTGTGCCTCCATGTGTAAGACAGAAGGAAAGAAGACAGCTTCTCTAAGCCTCAGTTTCCTCATCTGTAAATCTGGTACACTCATGCGGGACCCCCTCATTCACTGGGGTTTCTGGGAGGACTGAATGACCCGCTTGCAGCCCATGAACCTCATATACATGTGAAGCACTGACTTCCTGCCTGTGATCCTTGCCTGTGTCACCTGTACCCTACAGCCTGCGCCAAGCCATTTCTTTCATATGGCTCTGAGATGAACTCAGGATGACACACTCTGGGTGACTGGCTGATAGCCACGTAAGGCCCCTTTGTTGTTTTTTTACATGTGACCCTTACTAGTTAAAAAAAAAGTTTTCAGAATATTTTAAGTCGCAAAGATAGTAGAGAGAGTCCCCAGATATTACCATCTCATGTAACCCATAGTACACTAGAGAATTACTGTGAGTACAACTGTCTTAGCAGACTTTACCCAAATTTCCCCATTTTCCCCACTGATGTTTCTGTTCTGTCTTCGTTATTGGCCCCCATGTTGCATTTAGGAGCTGTGTTAATTTTAAATGATACAAGTCTTAAGTGATTGGAAGTTTACTAATTTTTTTAATTTATACATTTGTATCTGTTTATCAGTGTTTTCCCTCCTACGAGATCACCAGCTCCCTTTTCCTCTTTGCACATTATAAAGCTAAAAGAGCACAAGATATCACTGCTGCAAATACTTTTCTCACAAACACCTCTTCCCATGAAAACCTAACAAAAAGTCCATAGACAAAAAGAAAAAAAAAAAAAGACCAAGCTTATTAAATTTCCTTTAGGCTTGCTGAGTGATTTATTTCATGAAGTTGGGGCCATAGAGAAGGGGGAGGCTTTGCCAGTTAGATTTGGGCCTGAGGAGGGGGGACAGGGAGGAATAAGAGAGCCCATAGTGCAGACAAGAGCTGTCTGTTCCATAGACAGGATTTGGCTGCTTAATGGGATGGGAGTTTCTGAAAACTGTGAGCATCTTGAATTAGGGGGAAAAAACTGCATCAAAAGGTGGGCGTGACAGCTAAAGAGTTGAGATTGAAAAGGAGAAGAAATTTATAAGCTTAGGGATGGAACTAGGTAAACCTTGGAGTATCATTAAAGTTGACCCTGCTTGGAAAAAAGGAACCCAAAGGCTATATCGCCCTTTGAGAGGTTAAACCACAGTTTTAACCAACCAGATAACATCAGCCATTAAAGGCAAAGAGAAGATTCACAGCAGACAGGACGTCTATGAGGAACTAAAGAGGAGAATGGGGAGACGGGAACAGAATGGGCTACCAAGAGAAGAGTGAGTGGTTTAGGGGGAGGAAAACAGAAAACCAAACAGGGATCATGGGGCCTGGAGTCCACTGTGTTAGTCACTGGTTGCTAAGTAACAAATTACCATTGAATTAGCAGATTAAATGACAGGGATTTGGGACTGATTTATCTGGGTGGTTTAGACCACCCAGACACCATGGCTGTCTCCTGAAGTTGCAGTTAGACATTGGCCAGGGGCTGCCTCATCAGAAGGCTCAACTGCAGGTGAAGTAGCCACTTCTGAGCTGACAACCTCATACGGCTGTTAGTGGGAGACCTCAGTTCCTCACCCCCTGGACCTCTCCATAGCACTGCTTGTGTTTCCTCACAACATGGCTGCTAGCTTCTCCTAGAGAGATCCAAAGGAGAAAAAGAAGAAAACCACTGTTTTTCTATGGCCCACCCTCAGAAGTCTTAGTTCATCACTTCTGGTACATTGAGTTCATTAGAAGCAAGTTAGGAAGTCTAGTCCACGCTCAAAGGGAGGGGAAATATGCTCCACTAAGGGAGGAGAGCAAAGAATTTGTGGACCTATTTTAAAATCACCACATGCCATAACCTCAGGCGAGTTGCCTAACTTTTCTGTGTCTCTATTTCCTCTTCAGTTAAAATGCAGCTGGTCTCATAGGAGAGTGGCGGTAATAAATGACATAATGTGTATAAATATTATTTATTGCAATGGCGGTCATGTAGAAAAAACTAATCTACTTATTTTTATTAAAGGTGTTCTTTCCCAGGGTCATGGCTCCTGAGGAATGATGCACCAACTATTGTTATCAAATAATAACTCCCTGCAATTGTGGGGGCAGAGGAGAATAACTTGCTTTTTTAGTAAACATTAGGCTATTTCTCTCCATTCTTTAATCTAATGTTAGGGATGGCAGTCCAATATTGGCTCAGGGAGGAGAGGATGAAAGTGGCAAGTTTTGTGAGCCTGGATGATGCCATGTTTAGGCTAGGCTAGTGATGGGGGTAGTGGCCTAATTTTGGAGATATCTGGCAGGTGGCTTGACAGTGTTTTTGGATGGACTGGATGGAGGCTATGCCAGAGACACCAAGGATGACCCCAGGGGTTTTGATCTGAGCTACCATGAAAATGGAGCTGCTATCTGAGCTGGAGAAGATTAAGGCAGGAATGGGTATTTTGGGGGAGATTGAAGCAGCCTGCTAGTTTGGTGTGTGACAGATTTAAAAAGCCTGATGGTTATTGTATTCATTTTCTACAAATTACCACAAATTTAGCATCTAGAGACATCTCCTGTTTGTCATCTCATGGTTTTCCGTAGGTTGGAGGGGGGCGGGAAATAGCTTGGCTGGGTTCTCCACTCAGGAGGCAGAGTGATGGCCAGGCTGTGTTCTCATTGGAAGGTGCAAATGGGGAGGAGCCACCTCTGAGCTCGTTTGGTCTCTAGGAGATGACCAAAGGCTGGGCTTTTGGCTGGCTGTCAGGGATAGTGGCTACTTTCAGCTTCTAGAGGCTGCCTGCAGTTCCTTGGCACACCAGGCTTCTCTAGGATGGCCACCTACTTTACAATGCCAACAAGCAGGGTCTGCAGCTCCAATTTGGCTAAGGTGGAGTCATATTTTTTTTCACCTCATTTAAAAAAAGTTTTGAGACAGGGTCTTGCTCTTGTTGCCCTAGGCCTGTGTGCAGTGGCATCATCATAGCTCACTTCAACCTTAAACTGGGCTCAAGTGATCCTCCTGGCTTGGCCTCCCAAGTGGCTGGGACTATAGGCATGCTCCGCTATCCCTGGCTAATTTTTCTGTTTTTTTTTGTAGAGATGGGGAACTTGTTATGTTGTCCAGGCCGTTGTCAAATTTCTGGCCTCCAGTGATCCTCCTGCCTCAGCCTCCTAATGTGCTGGGGTCACAAGTATAAGCCTCCACATCTGGCCAAGATCAACATTTTAATCAAAGAGGCCACTGTGCCAACAGGTCTAGGGTTAAGGGTAAGTCAGTGAGATATGGGTTGGACAGGTGCAAGGTTGGATCCTGTCTTTAAGTCAAATGTCAACATTCTGCTGGTCATGGATCTTTTGGTGAGTTGTATAACAATATGATGTATCTTGATGACTGAAGATTTTGGCGCTCCCTGCAATTTTGCCCCCGTGCCAGTGTCCCCCTCACCTCACCCTATTCCTTGTCCCTGGGTTTCCTCTACTTAGGCTCTGAATGAAGGCTCACATGCACACTTTTTTTTTTTTTTTGATACAGAGTCTCACTATATCCCCCTCAGTAGAGTGCTGTGTGGTGATGTCACAGCTCACAGCCACCTCTAACTCTTGGGCTTAAGTGATTCTCTTGCCTCAGCCTCGCAAGTAGCTGGGAACTACAGGTGCCTTCCATAATGCCTGGCTATTTTTTGGTTGTAGTTGCTTAGCTGGCCTCGGCCGGGCTTGAACCTGCTAGCCTTGGTGCATGTGGCTGGCACTGTAACCACTGTGCTATGAGCGCCAAGCCCACACTCTCTTTTTTGAAAACAAATGAGGCTCTGGCAAACCACAGGGTGGCATTAAGGACATGTTGGCGCTCAACTGAGACTGTCCCTGGCTGGCCTCCTCGGGAGGCTGGAAAGAAACGTTGCTCCTGCCTCATTCCCGGTGATGCGGCTCTGCTCACAGAGTCCTTGGGCAGTGCCTCCTAGGGACCCCTGAATGGCTGCAGACCCTTCCTGATGGGTGAAGTTGGAAAAGGAGTAGATTCATCAGATGTCCCAATTTCCAGGTAAAAACTGGAGCAGTGCTGGTTGAACCACGACAAAGGGTCACCCGGGAAGGGAATCAATTACTCAGTGTCAGTCCATCACTGTTGAGTTGGGAGGCGTGTCAGGTCCCTCCTCCCCTGCTTGCCCACCTGGGACAGAAGGTGCCAGGATGGCTGTGTCTGGGGGGCTGGAGGCTGGTTAAGCCTCAGGTTCAATGTGGAGATGTTAGCGCAGACCATTCATGATTTAGCCCTGTGTGCTGTAGGCATTTGTCATGTGTTCTAAAGACCCTTTTTTTCTCTCCCCTGTAACTTGGCGCGTGTTCAGTGTGGAAGCTTCTCGAAGCTTTTATGGACTGTTCCTGTTGTTTTACAGCTACACATTCATCTTTCTGGTTTGTCTGGGGTATTCTCATGTATCTCTCAAACTCAGGTGGTAATTTATCCTCTGTTGCCTCATCTTGTCAAGGGCTTTCTCTCACCTCAAAGTCACCTTCGGAGCCCATGATTGCCTTCTGTGTCCACTCTTATTTCATTTAATCAGCTATCTTCCCTCTTCCTACTCAGCCTTTGTATTTCATCCTCTCCCACCCTCAATCTTTGCAAAAAATAAGAATAAAACAAACTCTAAAAGGTATTTTGTAGTCTGAGATTAGTGGTGTGAAGGACCTTCCAGAACCTTCTCTCCCTTTGCCTCTGTCTTGAACTAAAGTGCCCGCTTGTCTGCCACAGGCTGTCTCCATGGCATCCTGGTGATAAGAGAAAGATTCATCTGTACAGGTTTGTTCTGTGGGCTACCCAAATAATTTGCTTGAGCTGATCCTTTTTTATTTAACCCTACATTGACTTTACATTTTGGTCAGAACTTTATTTCAATTTAAAAATATGAATGTTCTGAAAGAGGTGGATTTTAAACCAACCATACCAACATAATGTCGTGACCAGAGCCTCTGAGCTTTTTCTTTTTTTTTAGACAGAGTCTCACTCTGTCACCCTGAGTAGACTGCCGTGGGGCCATCATAATTCACAGCAACCTCAGACACTTAGGCTCAAGTGATCCTCTTGCCTCAGCCTCCCCGGTAGCTGGGACTTTGGTGCCTGCTACAATGCCCGCCTAGTTTTTCTTGCCTTTTCATTTTGAAAAAAAATTTTTTATTGTTTCAGGTTAATTTGAGGGTACAAAGAATTAGGTTATAATGTTTGTATTGGTTAGGTAGAATCCCTCTTATAACTGTGTCTCATCCCCAAGAGATGTGCCCCACACCCTAATACTTATTCTGTTTTTGGTGTGGGGGCCTCTCGCTCTTATTCAGGCTCAAGTGATCCACCTGCCTCAGCCTCTCAGAATGCTAGGATTACAAGCATGAGCCAACGCACCTGGTAACTACCTCCAGGCTTTTGTTCTCTTTGCCTTACAATGACCCAGGAAACTGCTGCTTAGAAGTTTTTAATTGACTCCTTATTTTTCCTTTTTTCTTTTTTTGGCTGGGGCTGGGTTTGAACCCGCCACCTCTGGCATATGGGTCCGGTGCCCTACTCCTTTGAGCCACAGGTGCCGCCCTTTAGTTGACTTTTCACAAAAGTAAGAAGCACAGGACCAAGTATCTTTTGGTTAAAATTGTCATCTTTTCACTCAACCAAGAAATGCTTTTTCAGTGTCAACTGTTTGCAAAGGACTTTGTGGGGATAGTCAAGCAAAGTGAAGGTGAAGAAGGCTTGTGTCTATCCTCAAGGAGTTGACAGGAGTCTAGAAGTTTCTCTATGCTGAGCACATCTATAAAGTACTTTATAATATCTTCCAGAGCCAGGAGGCTCTGGCACCTCCCTGGCATCACTGTTTTCTTCTCAAGTTATTGCATCAACACCAATTTTTTTTTTTTTTTTTTTGAGACAGAGCCTCAAGCTGTCGCCCTGGGTAGAGTGGAGTGGCATCACAGCTCACAGCAACCTCTGACTCCTGGGCTCGAGCGATTCTCCTGCCTCTGTCTCCCAAGTATCTGGGACTACAGGCACCCGCCACAATGCCCGGCTATTTTTTGGTTGCAGCCATCATTGTTGTTTGGCGGGCCCGGGCTGGATTCAAACCCACCAGCTCAGGTGTATGTGGCTGGCGCCTTAGCCACTTGAGCCACAGGTGCAGAGCCTTTTTTTTTTCTTTTTGACATAGCTTCTCACTCTGTTGCCTTTGCTGGAGTGCAGCAGCGAGATCATAGCTTACTGCAGCCTGAACTCCTGGGCTCAAGTGATCTTCCTTCCTCAGCCTTCTGAGTAGCTGGGACTACAGGTGCAAAGTGCTCAGCTAATTTTTGTACTTTTTTTGTAGGAGGAGTCTTTATGTTACCTAGGCTGTTCTTAAACTCCTGGCCTCAAGCAATTATCCCACCTCGGCCTCCAGAAGTGCTGGGATTACAGGCATGAGCCAATGCACCTGGCCTATCAACACCAAATATTCGTTTTTCTTGTATTCATGGTGAGAAGTAGAAGTACAAAACACCTCTTCATCCAACTGGTGCTGATCTTTCTCAGCAATTTTTTTATTGTGGTAAAATATACACAACATAAAATTTGTCATCCTATGCATTTCTAGATGTAAGCTTCAGTGGCTTTCAGCACATTCACAGTGTTGTGCAGCCACTACCACCCTCCATTTCCAGAATCTTTTCTTCCTCCTAAACTGAAACTCTGTCCCCATGAAACACTTAAGTCCCACCCCCACCCCAGCCCCTGACACCCACCATTTTTTTTTTTTTTTTTTTTTTGAGACAGAGTCTCAAGCTGTAGCCCTGGATAGAGTGCTGTGGCATCATAGCTCACAGCAACCTCCAACTCTTGGGCTCAAGTGATCCTCTTGCTTCAGTTTTTCTATTTTTAGTAGAGACGGGGTCTTGCTTTTGCTCAGGCTGATCTCAAACACATGAGTTCAAGCAATCCACCCGCCTTAGCCTCCCAGAGTGCTAGGATTACAGCCACTGCACCCAGACAGACACCCACCATTCCACTTCTGTCGATGTGAGTCTGATGACTCTTGGGACCTCCTGTGAGTGGGATCACACAGATTTGTTCTTCTGCGTCTGGTTTCTCTCACTGACCAACATGTCCTCAAGGTCCATCCATGTCGTACCCTGTGTCAGAGGCTCCTTCCTTTTCATGGCTGAGTGATAGTCCACAACACTGCACAATGCTGTATTCCCATAGGGTTCCAATTTTTTTTTTTTTTTTTCCTTCGGTTGGGGCTGGGTTTGAACATGCCACCTCCAGCCTATGGGGCTGGTGCCCTACTCCTTTGAGCCACAGGAGCCACCCCCAGGTTCCAATTTTGTAACAGTCTAACCAACACTTGCTTTTTTTTTTTTTTCTTTAGGGTCTGTTCTTGTAGAATTTACTGTGCCCTGCTTCAGTGTATCCAGGAACTATAAATATTGATCTTGTAGGACACAGATCCTCAACTTGAACTGGCTCAAACACAAGTTGGCTCCTATGATTAAGCAGAGCCCCGTGGAGGATCCGGCTCTGGGTAGAGGGGTGTTGAGGGGTTCTGGGGTGTCTGCAGGCCTCTTCCCTGGAGGAGCTCCTGCCTCACACCCCAGCTCACCTGGCCTCCCTTCAGGTTACCGACCTCATCCTCTACCACTGCTGGCAGCCAAGGTTGTGTGGCCCATGGCCCCAAGGCCACATAGGTAGTGTAGGAGGCCCCCTCCAGAAGGCTGCTTCTTCCCTGCTTCTGTTAATTGAACTGTATGAAATAAATTTTGTTCTATAGTTTTTGGTCTTAAAAGTGGCAATTTTATACAATTGAAATTCAAGATTCCCAAAGAAATTGGCACCCTGTTTGCGTCACGTGCAACCCGTAATGGAGAGGGAGGGGTGTGTGCTGTGATTGGCAGGTTTGGGTCCAGGGCAAACCAATCACTGATGGGGATGAAGGGATGGGTACTGTGATTGGCAGGTCTGGATCCAGGGTAGACCAATAACTGATGGGGAGAGAAGGATAAGTACGTGATTGGCATGTCAGGTCCACTGTGGACCAATCACTGATGATGGGGTTAGAGGGGGTGGGTTCTGTGATTGGCAGGTCTATGTCCTGGGTAGACCAATAACTGATGGAGATGGAAAAGTGGTTGCTATGATGCTCTGGGTCCAGTGGGGATCAACCACTGATGGGATGGAGGAGGGCAGCCCCCAGTCGAAGGGCTCCTCCTAAATATCACCAAATGCCCAGTCACTCCTTCAGCTCTCCCCTCTAGACCAGCATCAGCTGCTCTGCCCACAAAGGGCACAAATGAGCTGCTTGCTGCTGCGGTAACAACAGTTAGGCCTTACTGGGCTAACATCAGTGTGTGGCAGGACTGGTCCCTCCTTGGGCTGGAGAGAGGAGGACGACCCATTTCCTGCCTTTTCCAGTGTCTAGAGACCATCCACATCCCTCAGTTTGGGGACCATTCCTCTCCCGTTATAGCCAGCAGTGCAGCATCTTCCAGTCTCTCTCTGCCTCTGACCCTTCTGCCTCCTTGTATGAGGACACTGTGGGGACACTGGGCCCCTCAGATCATCCAGATGATCTCTCATCTCAAGGTCCTTAATTCAATCCCATCTGCAGAGTCTTTTTTGCCATGTGAGGTGCCACACTCACAGGTTACAGGGATTGGGAAGGATGGGGACCTCTTGGGGGCCCACCATTCAGCCGACTGCATCTATACAGGCAGAGAAGCAAACATTACAGAACAGTCGGCTCAGGTGCTCTCTGGTGACTGGATCTCAAGGGCCATGAGACCCTTGCTCTGGCACCTCTGTGCTCTCCGTGTTAGACAGGACTTTACAGTGAGCCATGGCCCAGCCCTCCCCCTCAATATGCCTTTATGAGAGAAGGAAAGTGAAGGCTGAGAGCAGCTGAAGAGGCAGCATACAGAGCCCAGTGGGGCCCCCACCACCTCCAGATGACACTATGCCCCCTCTTCCTGGAACTTGACTGGCTCTTTCTAAGGTCAGGCCAGAACCTAGAGGACTGCCCCTGAAGTAATCCAGAATGTTCTCCCCATCTCGGGGCCCTAACTTAGTCCCATCTGCTGAGTCTCTTCTGCCATGTGAGGTGACCTATGCACAGGTTCTAGGGAATGGGATGGGGACGACATCATTCTAGGGCCATAGGACCCCAGCGAAGTGCCATTTCTAGGAAAGTACTCAGAGGCACTGTCAGAGTCTTTGGACTGAAAAATCATGGTTCTTTCTGAGCTTCACTTAGTTCCAAGGGAGATTTTGCGTCCTGATTTCTGTGCGCCCTCTACCAGGCCTACCAACTGCCAGGATGCAGTTTCTCTGGCCTCTGAGGAGGGCCCCACTGGGGTCATGCCGGGGCAGAGATACACCAGCATGTGTCTGGCTGGGTGAGGCATCTCATGTGGGAAGCTGCCTTGCCCTGGCTTCTCTTAAATTTCATTGTCTGTTCATAGATACCCACTCCTGGTTCTCCACATTCCAGATATTTCTGTATGGAGACAGTCTAGGTGTGCCCCACAGTGGGGTGGCTGTCATCCTGATGACTCTTGGGCTTATCATCACTGGCCACCAGTTTTTCCTTCTCAAATTGCTGTCCCCAGTATGATATGTCAGTACCTCTGTCTTTCAATTATTTCTTGCTTTCCTTCTTGTGTTTAGATACACATAATATAAAAGTGTACTTTAATCTTAGCCATTTCTTTTTTTTTGAGACAGTCTCACTATGTTGCCCTTGGTAGAATGCTGTGATGTCACAGCTCACAGCAACCTCAAACTCTTGGGCTTAAGCAATTCTCTTGCCTCAGCCTTCCAAGTAGCTGAGATTACAGACACCCGTCACAAAGCCCAGCTATTTTTTTGTTGCAGTTGTTTAACTGTCCCGGGCTGGGTTCGAACCCGCCACCCCTCGGTTTCATGTGGCTGGTGCCGTAACCACTGTACTATGGACGCCGAGCCATTAGCCATTTTTGTTGTTGTTGTTAGAGGCAGGGTCTCTCTGTGTCACTCAGGCTGGAGTGCAGTGGCATCATCACGGCTCATTGCTACCTCCAACTCCTGGATCCTCCTGGCCATAGTCCCCAGAGTAGCTGGGCGCCATCCCCAAACTCAGCTTTTTCATTTTTGTAGAGATGAGGTCTTGAACTCTTAACTTCAGGCAATCCTCCCACCTCAGCTTTCCAAAGTGCTCGAATTACAGGATCTTTCAGATATTTTATCCTTACTATTTGGAATGTCTTACTTCTGCTGGACACTTACTGAATTTTTCTTTCTCCTTCAGAACTCAGATAACTCACCACTCCCTCGGAAAACCCTGCCCTGACTCCCTGTCTAAATCAAAGGCCCATTTATACAGAATCCAAGCTTCATGGATACACCACTAGTCTTGAGCCCTTATTGTGGCATAATTCTAATTTATTTGGGTCTCTTTCCCTGAGCTCAAGGAACCGTATCTGCCTCATTCAAGGCCATGGACCCACACCTGCAGCCAGGCCTGGCTTGTCATATAAATATTGGCTGGAGGGAAAGCCAAATGAATAGTGCTTCTATATTCGATACTTAGTAGCAGTAGAGTCCTTTCTGTGAACTGCTGATGGTGATGACAGAACAATTTAGATAACACAGAGATCCTTAGAAACCCCTCAGGGTGGGGCTAGTAGAGGCTGCCTGGCTGACCGAACATGGTGTGTTTGTGTGTGTGTGTCCATGAGCTCATACACTAAATTCAGCTCTAATCGCAGAAGTGAATCTTGGTGTCTTTTGTTCCTGAACATTTCATCAAGTGATTCTTAGAGATTCTCTGGCTCCTCAGGAGGCAATTTAGTTGAAGTGGAAGAATAAAGAGGTGAGTGTTGTGCAGCCTCGTTCCCCGCCGCCTGCACGTCTCCCCTTTCCCTCTGGCTCCAGACAGTGGTGGCTGGGTGTGGAGTGGCTGCTCCCAGCAGGGACACAGGCTCCCCTAAGAGAAAACGTCCGACTGGGGCCCAGCACAGCGTTGTCAGACTGCACAATGAACATGTAGCACACTCAGATATATTTGAATTTCAGATAAACAACAAGAACTTTTTATTTTTATGCTGGGCGTGGGGGTTCACGCCTGTAATCCTAGCACTCTGGGAGGCCGAAGCAAGTGGATTGCCTGAGCTCACAGTTTGAGACCAGCCTGAGCTAGAGCCAGACCTCATCTCTAAAAACAGCTGGGCATTGTGGTAGGTACCTCTAGGCCCAGATACTTGACAGGCTGAGGCAAGAAAGTCTCTTGAACCCAAGAGTTTGAGGTTGCTGTGAGCAACTGAGAGTGACAAAATGAGTCTCTGTCTCGGAAAAAAAAAAAAACTTTTCATTTTTAGTATGAATATTTCCCAAATATTACTCAAGAGAGACATACTTATACAGGGTCCTCCAGAGAAACAGGACCCATCAGATGGACACACACATACACAAAGATGGAGATTTATTTTAAGGAATTGGCTTACAAATTGTGGAGCTGGCAGGTCCAAATCCACAGGGCAGGCCTGTAGGCTGGCGCCCCATGGAAAACCTACGGCTGCAGCTTCAGCTTGTGGCAATCTAGAGGCAGAATTCCCTCTTCCTGGGGAATGCCCATCTTTTCTGACAGCCTGAGCAAGAGCGAGGTCCTGTCTCTACAAAAAAATAGAAAAATGACCTGGGCATTGTGGTCCCAGCTACTCAGGAGGCTGAGGCAAGAGGATCACTTGAGCCTTGGAGTTGGAGGTTGCAATGAACTGTGATGACCCCACTGCACTCCAGTCTCAGTGACAGAGACTCTGTCTCCCCGTAAAGGACTTTCAACTGACTGGATGAGGTCCACTCAGGTTTTGGACACTCACATACATTACTCAATGTTTACTGATTGAAATGTTAATTATATTTTTAAAATTACTTCACAGAATATCTGTGATAACATTGGACAAACAACTGGCAACGTAAGCCTGGCCGTGGTGACATAAAATTAACATCATAGGGACATAGTTAGGCTGCAAAAGTATGTTTGGTTTATCTGATGTTCAAGCTTAACTTGGCATCCTAGGTTTTATCTTGCCTCAAGTCCTATTTTTTAACCCATGGGCCCCTCCAGAGCAACCCCACTCCCTCCAGGGAAGCCCCCTCCCACGTGGGCACCTCATGGAGCTCTATCAAGGGGAACAGAATGGGATTGTTCTCTGGTTTCCTTTTCTATGGGTTTCTAATGTGGAAAAATGTGTCAGAGACCAGGGATGAATCATTCTCCACCCACATGGCAGAGGCAGCATCCCCAGGAAGGCAGAGCAGAGGGAGGTAATGAGTTGCAGAGAGAGTGCAGGTAAGCTGCCCACTCTGGAGAAAAAGGGTGAGAACATGCAGAGTTTGGGGTTAAAGTCTGCTCGGGTTCCCGAGCAAAGAATGGTGTGATTGTTGTTGCAGTTGTCATTGTTGTTTAGCAGGCTCTGGCCAGGTTTGAACCTGCCAACCTTGGTGTATGTGGCCAGCGTCCTAACCATTAAGCTATGGCCGTCAAGCCTAAGAAATCTTTTTATAAAAGCATTACTATCTTACTATCAGGAGGTGCCTGTGGCTCAGAGGGTAGGGTGTTGGCCCCATATACGGAGAGTGGCGGGTTCAAACCCAGCCCCGGCCAAACTGCAACAAAAAAATAGCTGGGTGTTGTGGCAGGTGCCTGTAGTCCCAGCTACTCAGGAGGCTGAGGCAAGAGAATCGCCTAAGCCCAGGAGTTGGAGGTTGCTGTGAGCTGTGTGATGCCATGGCACTCTACTGAGGGCGATAAAGTGAGACTCGGTCTCTACAAAAAAAAAAAAAAAAAAAAAAAAAAGCATTACTGTCTAATAGCTCAGGTTTAGCAGACTATTTTTTTGAGACAGGGTGTTCCTCTGTCGACAAGCTTGGAGTGTGTCATCATAGCTTTCTGCAGCTTCAAACTCTTTGGCTCAAGCAGTCCTCCTGCCTCAACCTCCTGAGTTGCTAGGATTACAGGCATTAACTGTAGTCATTAGCCTGGCTAATTTTTGTAGAGATGGGATCTTGTTATGTTGCCCAGGCTGGTCTTGAACTCCTGCCCTTACACAATTCTCCCGCCTTATCTTCCCAAAGTGCTGGGATTGGAGGTGTAAGCCACCACACCTGGCCAGATTTTGTTGGCTTTTAAAAGCGAAGCCAATGAGCTGCTAGTTCACGCCTGTAATCCTAGCATGGTGAGAGGCCGATGTGATCCCCTTGCCTCAGTCTCCTGAGTAGCTGGGACTACAGGTGCCTGCTGCAACACCTGATTATTTTTTAGAGACGGGGATCTTGCTCTTGCCCAGGCTGGTCTCAAACTCCTGAGCTCAAGGAATTTACCCACCTTGGACTCCAGAGTGCTAGGATTACAGATGTGAGCCACCGCACACCTGGTCCTACTTTTTGCATTCTAAATGGTCAAAGAAGCCAGGTGCAGTGGCTCACTCAAATACATCCCAGCTACTCAGGTGGCTGAGGCAGGAAGATTGTTCGAGGTCAGGAGTTCAAGGCTGCAATGAGCTATAATGACACCACCACACTCCAGCCTGGGCAATAGAGTGAGACCCTGTCACTAAAAAAATAAATAAATAAATGCAGTTTAAAAGTAAAACATTTTTTAAATGGTCAAAGGAGACACAAAATGAAATACGATGTGACATGTGAAAATTACATGGGATTTGAATTTCAGTGTTCACAGATAAAGCATTATTGGAACCCAGCTGTCCTCTGATTGTTTATGTGTAGTTGGCTGCTTTAGCACAACAGTGGCAGAATTGAGTACATAAGATAGAGACTGTGTGGCTCAAGAAGATGAAGATATTTACTGTCTGGTCCTTTCACAGAAATGTTTGCTGACCCTTGGTCTCTCCTTGGTCTTGAGGTTGTCTATATCTATCAACTCTGTGTTGTGGAAAACTATACAGTTATTCATACCATGCATTTTATCCTATTGCTGTTCAGTGGTATCATGTGAGTGGCTTGAAATCAGCCACAACAGGAATATTTACACCACAGACATAGGCAGATGCTACAAGTCAGGCTCCTTCCCTCTGCCAATGGACTAGTTGGAGAACATGTAGCAACAACATATTGCTAGAGCTCAGATTCTAGTGAAAACAGATCCATGCAATATTGTCAGCAGTAACAACAGGTATGATTACAGACAGAACAAGGCAAGAGCATGGAAGGATGGGCTTTGGGGGAAGGTCGGCATCCTTAAGGAGGTGATCTTGGAGCAGAGACCTTCATGAGTGGAGAAGCCCTGCTGGGGTGGGGAGGGAGAGGGTTCTAGTCAAATAGAAGATAAAATTGGAGGAACAGTTGCCCTCTCAGAGAGGCAAGAGAGGGGGTACAGACATCTGTCCCTCCAGAAAGGATACTAGTGGCCTGTCCAGAGCAGTGTCTGTGGAGATAGGGAGAAATGGCAGGATTTGGAATTTCTTTTGAGTGTTAAGCCAACAGTGTGACAGAAAAGGAGTATGTGACTACAAAATCTTTGCTGCAACTCCCTTGGGAAGGTGGTCCTAGACACCCCTCCCCTGGAGCACGGGCTGGGCTAGTGATTTCTTTCTAATGAGTCAGATGGGGCAGAAATCATAGCAGCTGACTCTGGGACTAGGTCATAAGAGACACTGTGTGCCTTCCACCAGATTCTCCCTGAGATCATGCCCCTTGAGGGAATTTAGCTGCCATGTTGTGAGGGTGCTCAAGCAGCCTTGTGGATGGTTGTGTAGAGAGTCTAGGGCCACATGGACAATGTAAGCATGAAAATAGGTCAGGCTCCAGCCTGTTCTCCCTATATCATTTTGTTCTGTAATGGGCTGCCTAATGGCCACCAAAGATGTCCATGCTGTAAATTCTAGAACTTGTGTTACTTTACATGGCAAAAGGGACTTTACAGATGGGATTAAGTTAAGGACCTTCAAATGGGAGGTCATCCTGGATGACCCAGGTAGCCCAGTGTCACCACAGAGTCCTCATACAAGGAGGCAGAAGGCTCAGAGGCAGAGACTGAGAAGGCACTGCTTTCTCTGAAGGGAGAGGAAGGGGCCCTGAGCCAAGGGATGTGAGTGACCTCTAGGCGCTGAAAAAGGTGGGAGACACATTGTCCCCTAGAGTCCCCAGGAGGGGCCAGCCCTCTGTTTTTTGACTTCTGACCTCCTAACTTATAAGATAATAAATCTTTCTTCCGGCTTGGTGCCTGTAGCACGGTGGTTACGGAGCCAGCCACATACACCGAGGGTGGGCGGGTTCAAACTTGGCCCAGGCCTGCTAAACAATAATGACAACTGTAACAAAAAATAGCTGGGTATTTTGGCAGGTGCCTGTAGTCCCAGCTACTTGGGAGGCTGAGGCAAGAGAATTTCTTAAGCACAAGAATTTGAGGTTACTATGAGCTGTGATGCCACAACATTCTACTGAGGGTGACATAGTGAGACTCTGTCTCAAAATAAATAAATAAATAAATAAATAAATAAATAAATAAAATAAAGTAAAAGATCAATCTATCTTCCTTTAAGCTATTGACTTTGTGGTCATTTGTCACAGCATCTGCAGGAAACACACACTCCTAGCACCGGACCCCAGAGACCCGTGGAGAGATATGCATCAGAGCTTGGTGGGCAATCATGTTCAATCCACATTTAAGGGCACTATTGTGACCCTCGCTTAGGGGTGCCTGCAATCTCTCACATTGTTTCTGCCTTGTTTTTCTGGCATCTAGTTTGTTGACTGGGTGTCTCCAAGCCATGGAACCCACTGTAGCTGACTTGCAGCTTGTGCCCCCGGCAACCAAGGAAGTCCCTGCCCCAGATGCCATGTGCTGCCGAGCAGCCATCGCTGGACTGGTGGTCACCAGCCTGGTCATCCTCACCTTGGGAGTCTTTTTGGGTAAGCGGCCATGAGATTAGCTGGGTTCACAAAACCCCAGGTGACATGCACAAAGATACAGAAAGTGGGTCCATGATGTCTGTGCGATCATCGTGCAGTGAAGGCTGACCCTAGGTCAGGTGCCTGAGACACAGGAGTCATGCCCTCAGTGTGGATGTGGGAACGGGTAGGGCTATTTCTGCATATTTCGGTTTTCCCAACTGAAGGGATTACCCAAGGAAGTTTTCATGGTGAGATGAATAGAAATAAAGACAGCAAAATGAACTTGCTTTAAATGTCAAGAAACTGGAAAAGTACTAAATAGTATTTTTAAATGAGCAATCACTTATATTCCCACCACTCAAAATTCACAATTGCTCACATTTCCTATTTGTTGCCAGCTTTTTTCATGCTGAATCATTCATAGCATTGCATATTAAAACCTGCAGAGTTTTGACACATCTGTACAATGTAAGGACTTCAGTTATAAAAACAAGTATTCTGGCTCAGTACCCGGCCTCATACACTGAGGCTGGTGGGTTCAAGACTGGCCCGGGCTGCTAAACAACAATGACAACTGCAACCAATACTAGGTGGGCATTGTGGTGGGCACCTGTAGTCCCAGCTACTTGGGAGAGTAGGGCAAGAGAATTTCTTTTTTCTTTCTTTTTTTTTTTTTTTTTTTTTTTTGCAGTTTTTGGCCAGGGATAGGTTTGAACCCGCCACCTGTGGCATATGGAGCCGGCGTCCTACCCCTTTGAGCCACAGGCACCGCCCAAGAGAATTTCTCAAGCCCAAGAGTCTGAGGTTGCTGTGAGCTGTGATGCTGTGGCACTTTACCAAGGGTGACATAGTGACACTCTGTCTCAAAACAAAAACAAAAACACAAGTATTCTATTCCATTTGGATAGAATGATCTACAAGATAAAAATGGGAGAGCACACTGGCTCAGAGCCTGTAGCACAGTGGTTACGGCACCAGCCATATACACCACGGCCGGTGGGTTCAAACCCGACCTGGGCCAGCTAAACAACAACAACAACTGCAACAAAAAGTAGCTGGGCGTGACTTGGTGCCTGTAGCTCAGTGGCTAGAGCGCCAGCCACATACACCGAGGCTGGCAGGTCTGAACCCAACCCGGGCCAGCTAAACAACAACAACTACAACAAAAAATAGCCAGGCATTGTGGCAGGCGCCTGTAGTCCCAGCTACTTGGGAGGCTGAGGCAAGAGAATCGCTTGACACCAGGAGTTTGAGGCTGCTATGAGTTATGACGCGATGGCACTCTACCAAGGGCAACAGAGTGAGACTCTGTCTCAAAAAAATAAAATAAAAATGAAAAGTATATAACCCACCATTATAGGTGGGCATAACCTACATTTCATTCTTTTCTCTGAAGTGATCTTCCTGCCTTATCCTCCTGAGTAGATGGGACTATAAATGCTACCAGGCCTGGCTAATTTTTCTATTTTTTGTAGAAATGGGGTCTTGACATATTGCCCAGGCTGATCTCAAACTCCTCACCCCAAGTAATCCTCCTGCCTCAGCCTCCCAAAGTGCTGTGACTATATAGGTATAAACCACCACACCCAGACATAAGTGGTTTTAAAATACATATACATGTTTACATACATGTACACATGTATGCTTCCATAAAAAATATTTAGTACTGTTTTGCACAGACTCATTATTACATGAATGGTAAAGCATACATTCTTTGTGGAAAATTTACCTTTTTTCATTCCACCATTTGTCTTAGCGTCCTCTGAATGTTAATATATAGAACATAGGAATTCCTCTTGAGAGACACAGCAACTTCCAGTTTTAGCCATCATGATTAGTGGTGGAAGTGGGGATTCTCCAGAATATTCCTCCAGTGTCAGCCTGCATGGTGCTGTCCAGGATGGCAGCCCCTGGCCTGTGTAGCCATTTAGATTGAAATCATTAGTAAAACTAAATTGTATCTAAAAATCAATTTCTCAGCCCCAGCAGCCACATTCCAGCTGTCCAGCACCAAATGCAGCTTGCTTATGAAGACTGCATTAGTGCTATCCAGAACATTCTATCATTGCAGAACATTTCTCTTGGACAGTGGAAATCCCATCTGGCTCACTCTGCAATGATAGGCTGCCTGTGGTCTTATTTGGGGATCTTTTGTTTTGTTTTGTTTTGTTTTACAGTTTTTGGCCAGGGCTGGGTTTGAACCCGCCACCTCTGGCATATGGGGCTGGCGCCTTACTCCTTTGAGCCACAGGCACCACCCCTTATTTGGGGATCTTAAAGTAACCTTTCTTTTATGAAATTATGATAGTAAATAACATTGTGAGGGAAAACGCTCTTATGCGGCAAAACAGTAAGCTGGAAATTCTGTATGGGTCCTTTTTTTTAATTTTTTTTTTTTTAATTTCAGCTTGCTTGTTCATTCTTCTTCGTTTGAAGTATGTTTTGTTGTTGTTGTTCATTTTCTTCTTTTTTTTTTAATGTTCTTCCTCTGGCTATGCTCTTTCCGGTTGCCTCCCCAGTAGCTGGGATTACAGACGCCCACCACAACGTCCGGCTGTTTTTGATGTTAGTAGAGATGGGGTCTTACTCTGGCTCACTGCTGCTCATACTGGTCTCAAACCTCCGAGTTCAGGCAATCCACCCGCCTCGGCCTCCCAGCTCCCTGTAGCGCTGGGACTACAGGTTTGAGCCACCAGGGCGGGCCTTTTTTTTTAATTTCTGTGAACTTCTGGAACATCCCATAGCCTGACTAGTTTGACGTTTGACTAGTGCCCTCTAGTGGCACCAGATGCCAAGTACAAAACGATTTGGGCTCCGCGTGTGCTTGTCAGGTGCATCTTTGCACTAGTGAGAGGCAGGACCAGGGCAGAGTTTCACACCTGCATTCTAGAAACTCAGATACATTTTGGGAACAACAGACAAATATGACCTCCAGAAGGATCCCTGAAACCACAGGAAGTCTTAAACAGCACTTGAAATTAAAAAAAAATTAATGAAAGTGAAATTTCAACCCCTTCATAGCTCAAAACTTTAGGTGGAGGGTGATGGGAGAGGATGGGGGAAGGACCTCTCTGGACTATTTCCCAACTCCCTGTGAGTCTATAGTTACTTTAAAATAAAAATGTAAGGAATTAGTTGGGATATAGAGCCTGGGATGTTTATTCTACACACCAGTGTGCTTGTTTTCTTTATTTTTAGTTTCTTGAAGAAAACAAACTGTTCTTAAGATTGGTTTAGAATATTTATTCTGACTTAGCACCCATGCTCAGTGGTTAGGGCGCTGCCACATACACCCGGGGCTGGAGGGTTCGAACCCGAACAATGACAACTACAACAAAAAGATAGCCAGGCGTTGTGGCGGGCATCTGTAGTCCCAGCTACTTGGGAGGCTGAGAATCAGCCTCAGTGATTAAGAGAATCACTTAAACCTAAGAGTTTGGGGTTGCTGTGAGCTGTGACACCATGACACTCCACCAAGGGTGACATAGTGAGACTCTGTCTCAAAAAAAGAAAAAAGCAAAAGAATATTTATTCTATCTGTTGAATAGATGAACATCTTGTCTAGAATATCTATCCATTTAGGAGAAATAGAACTAGGGCCCAGCTTTCATGGTTTATGTGGTTGCCATTTTCATTTTTTTAATTTCATGATTACGAACTTTTTTTTTTGTTACTGTGCACTTCCCATAGTCATACTCTTGTTTTCATGGTTTATGTGGTTTCTGTCATAGGCTTTATTTAGAAATGTCTTATGATTGGGCAGCACCTGTAGCTCAAAGGAGTAGGGCACCAGCCCCATATGCTGGAGGTGGTGGGTTCAAACCCAGCCCCGGCCAAAAACTGCAAAAGAAATGTCTTATGATTATTATTCTTGGCCACCATCTACTCTGGGCACAATGTCCTGTGTCATTTTGGACAGTATCTGCACAGGATTATGGCCTGAGGATGCTGATGTCCCTTTGTTGTGCTCACAGCCCTGTGTTTTTGGGGTTCCTCTTCCTGGGGAGGAGGGAGGACTGTTGTACCAAGGCCTACTGAGCACCTTTCTGCCATTATGTCCTGAGGTCATCAGGCCTGGGCTGGACACTTCAGGGGAGATAAGCATGAGCCAAACAATTCCTGTTCTTCAGGAAAACCTGGGGACACCTGGGGCAGCTGTGCCTTTGGGTCTTTGGTTGGGTGGCTATAGAATTTGTCACCAGACCAGATGCTGTGCACTGTGGATTGCTGTTCAGGACAACCACAGGGCACCAGCCATCCTCTGTGTGTCAGGAGTGACCTTCCTAGGTAGTGCAGGGGCAGAGCAGGCAAAGTCTGTGGTGGTGGGCTTATTTGAACTGGGCTTTCTTACAGACCATGGTCTTGTCCCCAGCCTTCCTCTCCATGCAGAGTGTCCACATGGACCACACAGCCAGGCTGCAGGGCATCCACTGGGCCAGGAGCTTGCAGCAAGAGGCCTCGGATTACTACCGCGCACTGACGCCCGCACTGGAAGCACTGGTGAGAGTGGCCTGCCTCCAGGGCCTGGGAGGCAAGGTGGTGGCCAGGCCCCTGGTGTGCATGGGATGAGACGGGGTGGGGGAGCCCAGCATGGGGGGCAGAGCTGTACCCAGTGGGAGCCAACTCCTGCAGGACATGTAGACCACTGTATATCTTATTCTAGTGGAGGAAAGAGGACTGACTTGAGCTGGTAGGAGCATAAAATGGTGCAGTTGCTGTGACAACAAGCTGGTGGTTCCTCAGAAAGCTAAATATATGATCCACATTCCACTTGTAGGCATCCGTTCAAGAGAAATGAACACATCTGTCCACACAGTAACTTCTACATAAATGTTCCTATAGTTGATTCATATGCAGTACCAGCCAACAGGCAGAAGCCCAAATATTCATCAGTGAGCAAATGGATAAGTACACAGGGCCCATCCACACATGGGAATGTCAGTCAGCCAGGAAAAGGAACGAGGCTCTGACACAGGCTACAGCACGGACGGATCTTGAAGACATCATGCTAAGTGAGGGAAGCCAGACACAGAATGATGTGAGATTCCATTTATATGAAATGTCCAGAACAGGCAAGGCAGATCCATAGGGATGGGATGTGGATTTGTGGGCGTCAGGGTCTGGGGAGCAACTTCTGATGGGGACGGGGCTTCTTTGGGGGATGACGGAATGTTCTAACATTGATTGTGGTGATGTCAAGCTATGAATCTACTAAAGTCCATTCAATTGTATACTTTTACAAGGTAAATAGGTAGATTACATCTCAATGAAAAAAAGTTTTCCATTTTATTCTAAGCGAAATGGAAGGGTGACCACATCAGAATCCATGTTTTAAGAAAAGTACTCTGCCTGCCTCATGGAGAATGTTGAGAAGACCTTAGAGAAAAAAGGGACAAATTATGAGTCAGCAGCATCTAGACCAGGGGTCAGCAAAGTTCTCCTATGAAGAGAGAGCCAATATTTTCAGACATGTCTGTCATGACTACTATGCTCAAAAGCTGCCATACATAACATGTAAGTGAACATGTAGGAGTGTAGCCATGTGCCAATAAAACTTTATTTATAGATACTGACATTTGCAATTCATGAAATTTTCATGCATCATGAAATATTATCTTCTGATTTTCTCCAACCATCAAACAAATGTAAAAAGCATTTTTAGTTTATGAACTGTACAAAATCAGGCAATGGTTCTAACGTGGCCTGCAGTTGGTAGTTTGCTAAGCTCATAACTAGACCCTAATGTAGCTCTGTCCAGTGGAACAATAATGAAAGCCCATAAATGTCAATTTTCTGGAAGTCATATATATATATATTTTTTGAGACAGAGTCTCGAGCTGTTGCCCGGGGTAGACTGCCATGGTGTCCCAGCTCACAGCAACCTCAAACTCTTAAGTGATTCTCTTGCCTCAGCCTCCCAAGTATAGGCGCCTGCCACAACGCCTGGCTATTTTTGTTGTTGTTGTTGTTGTTGCAGTTGTCATTGTTGTTTTAGCTGGCCTAGGCTGGTGTATGTGGCCGGCACCCTACCCACTGAGCTACAGGCACCGCCCATTTGGTAGTCATATTTTTTTTAATTAACAAGAAATAGGGAGAATTAATTTTAGTAATCTTATTTTATTGAACCCAGGATATCCAAAATACTACCACTGCAACATCATCAATATAAAATGAGTATAATGAGATATTTTACAATCTTCTCTTTGTATTGACTCTTCCAAACCCAGTATGTATTTTACAGTTGCAACACCTCTCAGTTTGGATGCTGAATTTTCATCAGGAATATTTGGTCCATATTTATATTCCATAACATTTACATATCCAGATTGTTCCAAACAGAAAACCTAAGAGTTTTTCAGTAACCAAATGGAGTATCAGTTTTAAATTTTATTTTTTTTAATTTCTATTCATTTATTTATTTATTTAAACACAAAGTCTCACTCTATTCCCCTCGGTTGATTGCCCTGGTGTCATAGCTCAGAGCAACCTCAAACTCTTGGGCTCAAGAGATCCTCTTGCTTTAGCCTCCCGAGTAGCTGGGACTACAGGTGTCTGCCGCAACACTTGGCTAGTTTTTCTATTTTTGGTAGAGAAGGGTTCTCGCTCTTGCTCAGACTGTTCTCTAACTCCTGAACTCAGGCGTTCTACCTGCCTCAGCCTCCCAGAGTGCCAATTTTAAATTTTAAACATAAATCAATTAAGAATCAGTTCCTTGGGCAGGCGCAGTGGCTCACGCCTGTAATCCTTATACTCTGGGAGTCTGAGGTGGGTGGAGTGCCTGAGCTTACAGGTTTGACATCAGCCTGAGCCAGAGTGAGACCTTGTCTCTAAAACTAGCCAGGTATTGTGGCAGGTGCCTATAGTTCCAAACTCTTGAGGCCAAAAGTTTGAGGTTGCTGTGAGCTATGATGCCACAGCACTCTACCAAGGGTGACAAAGTGAGACTCTGTCTCAAAAAAAAAAAAAAAAAAAAAGAATCAGTTCTTTGTTGGCAGTAGTGATATTTCATGCTCAGTAGCCACCTGTGGCTGATGGCCATCACATGGACAAGACAGATGTAGAAGTATACCACAAATTTACAAGGAGTTCTATCCAACAGCACAGGTGTGGTAGGCAATGGTACCATGGATTTGGGGGGTGGGATTAGGAAAAGCAGATTGGCAAGGGGGTTGTAGGAGGTGGAATACAGGCATGATCGTGTATGACGTGTGTTCATGGCATGGTGGTGTGTCACATGTGTTCATGGCATATGATTTATCACACATGTTCATGGTGACCAGAGAACTTAGTGCCTAAGTGAGGACACTTCTTATAGCTAAAGGGACACTATTAGTAATGACATCGGGAGGGCAGGTAACCTGGGACACTGGCCATCTGGCTGTCTGCCTTCTAGGTTTCCTGGGGCTGCTGTGACAAATTATCAGAAACTGTGTGGCTCACACCAGTAGGAATTTATGGTCCCCCACTCCTGGAGTTCCAGAAGTCTAAAGTCAAGGTGTGGGCAGGGCCATGCTCCCTCGGAAGGCACCAGGCAGGGAACCTTCCCTCCTCTCCCCAATCCTGGTGGTGACCAGCAGTCCCCAGTCTCTGCCCCCCCTCAGGTGGCCGCCTCTCTCTGTCTCTGTGGGGCTCTGTGTCTCTCTCTGTCTTCTTAGGACACCAGTCATTGCCTCAGGGCCCACCCTACTCCTTGACTAATTATACCCACAAACATCCTGTTTCCAAGTAAGGTCCTCTTCTGCGGTGCCAGGTAGACGTGACTTCCAGGACCCTCATTTATCCTACAAGGGGTGGCTGCCAAAGTGAGCAGGGAAGAGGCGAGAAAGAATCGGCCGAGGACAGCAGGCCCAGGTACAGGAGTGGGGCTGTGGGACCTGAGTGCCCGGCTGTGCTGGGGATAACTTCTAAAGCGAAAACTGCCCAGTTTGCCTAGGACTGCTGGGGTTCCTGGACTATCTGTATTAGACTTGGATCATCTCAGGAATGCCGGGCAGTTGGTTGCTCAAATAGCATAGGAAGGCCAAGAAGATTCCTAAGAGCCTTTGTTTGCACTTGTGTTGACAGGGTTGGCTCAGCCACAAGATTTTATTAAAGTATAAAATTTATATAACATAAAATTAAATTTGTTTTAAGTATACAATTCAGGCTCAGTGCCTGTAGCACAGTGGTTACAGCGTTGGCCACGCACACCAAGGCTGGCAGGTTCAAACCCAGCCTGGGCCTGCTAAACAACAATGGCAACTGCAACAAAAAAAAATAGCCAGGCATTGTGACAGGCACTTATATTCCCAGCTACTTGGGAAGCTGAGGCAAGAGAATCGCTTAAGCCCAAGAGTTGGAGGTTGCTGTGAGCTGTGATGTCACCGCACTCTACAGAGGGCAGCATAGTGAGACTTCATCACACATAAAAAAGTATATAATTCAGTGGCATTTAATGTATTCACAATGTTGTGCAGTCATCACCTCTAATTCTAGAACATTCTCATCACCCCAAAAGGAAGCCCCATCCTCATCAGCTGTCACTCACCACCTCCATCTCCTCCCCCAACCCCTGACAACCATGAATCCATTTCCAAACTCTGTGGATCCGCCTGTTCTTGTTCTGGACATTTCACATAAATGGAATCTCACACTGTGTGTCCTTCTGTGTCTGCTTCTCTCACTGAGCACAATGTTCTCAAGGTCCATCCACACGGTAGCCTGTCAGAGCCTTGCTCCTTTTCATGGCTGAGTGTTATTCCAGTGGATGGTTCACATTGGAGCAATCATGTGAGATAAGTCAGTATCTTCAGACCAACCGTGGCTGGACCACATTGTGTTTATTCATTTATTTCTTGATAGAATTGCTTGTGTTGTTTCCACCTTTGCATTGTGAACATTGGTGTGCGAGTGTCTCTTCAATCCTGCTTTCATTTCTTTTGGATCTGTCCCCAGAAGTGGAATTCATTCCTTTTTATGACTGACTGTATCCCACTGTATTAATCATCTGTCTGTTGATGGAGTATTTTTATGCGAATAACTTCAAAATGCCCCTTCCTGTCATTCACATGGCTCTGCGAACCTTCTCCATTTACCGAGTTTGGAAGGAGATGCTTTCCCATGGAACTGACCCCCTCTCCAGGTTCCTTGAGCACGACAGGCTCCCTGGTGGCAGGGTGCTGGTGCCATGGGACTCAACATTTGCTGGTGTCTCCGTTGCAGTTTGTAAGTAGCTTTCAGAAGACAGAGTTAGAGTCGAGCTGCGTGGGCTGCACGGTGCTGGGTTACAGGTGAGTTGGAGCCTCTACTTAGTGAAGGAAACTTAATGGACTTCTGAGAGATTCTGGAGAATTTCAGAAGATTCTAGAAGATCCCAGCAGGGAGGAGTCCCTCTCTCTCCAAGGGCCTCTTCTCCTCCCCGTAGGGATGGGAACAGCAGTGTCCTCGTGCATTTCCAGCTGCACTTCCAGGTTCGAGCGCTCCAGCCTCTGAGCCGGGGTGTGGTGGAAGAGCTACTACAGCAGGGGATCCAGGCAAGGCTGCAGGAGCAGGACATCCCCCTGGCTGCCTATGGAACCATTGTGTCAGCAGAGCTCATGGGTAAGCAGGCAATAAAGACCAGACACCATCAGGAGAAGGCTGGTGGTGGCTGCTGTGGGAGGGGAGCCATAGCAAACTGCATGCCATTTTAGCTTTTTAATCATCACCCCATCCCATGAAAACAAAACATACCCACCTTGCTTTCGCCTCAGTGGTATAAATCAGGAGTCAGCAACCTCTTTCTGTAAAGGACCAGGGTGTAATTATTTGGGTTCTGTGACAACTATCGAATTCTATATTGTGGCACAAACACAGCCTGTGACAATACATAAAACAATGAGTGTGGCTGTGTGCTGATAAAACTTTATTTATAATAACAAGCAGTGGGCCAGATTTTTGGCCCATCGCAGTAGTTTGCCAACTCTTGCTACAGAAATAAGAGCAAATGCTATGCTCTAAAATTGTCCAGTACAGCAGGTCGCGACTGGAGAGCCAGACACCAGTTCAGAGTGTTGTTAGGTTACAGATTTGTCCCTTTCACCTTTCTGTGCAGGACATTTATGGTTCCCTCCCCACCAAGCCTGACATGCTGATTGAGGTACTAGTGACCTCTGCCCCAGGGCTATCTCATAGAAAGAACTTCCCTTGGTCATGGAAATGTTCCCTGTCTGTGTCTCCTGATGTGGGGACCACCAGCGCTGTGGCTACTGAGTGCTATGAGACTGAGAAATATTAGGTTTTATTAAATCTCCATTGATTGGCTTGGCACCTGTAGCTCAAGCAGCTAAGGCACCAGCCACATGCACCAGAGTGGGCGGGTTCCAATCCAGCCCAGGCCTGCCAAACAACAATGACAACTACAACCAAAAAATAGGCAGGCGTTGTGGCAGGCACCTGGAGTCCCTTGGGAGGCTAAGGCAAGAGAATTGCTTGAGCCCAGGGTTTAGAAGTTGCTGGCAGCTGTGACGCCATGGCACTCTATCCAGGGTGACAGCTTGAGGCTCTGTTTCAAAACATAAAAATAAAAATAAAAATCTCCATTTATTGAAGTCATTAAGTGACCCCGATAGGAGAAGGGACAGCTTTATGATTTGCCCCATTTATGGTTCCTTCCCTACCAAGCCCCACATGCTGGTTGAGGTCTTAGTGAGCCATCTACAGTTAGATGTTTTCACAGAATTTCACCATTCACTGAATGAGCTTATATCTGCTCTGTTTGCTACAGGAAGCCATGAGAGGCCACTGGCAGAAAAAGACCTAAAATCAGGTATATTTTTCTCTCTGTCATTTCCTCTGATTGCAGGTACCTGCAGAGCTTTCCTAAGACTTCTTTCAAGTAAACAAAGTAACGGTGGTGCCTGTAGCTCAAGTGGCTAAGGCGCCAGCCACATACACCAGAGCTGGCGGGTTCGAATCCAGCCTGGGCCTGCCAAACAGCAATGACAACTACAACAACAAAATTAGCCGGGCGTTGTGGCAGGCGCCTGTAGTCCCAGCTACTTGGGAGGCTGAGGCAAGAGAATCGCTTAAGCCCAGGAGTTTGAGGCTGCTGTGAGCTGTGATGCCATGGCACTCTACCCAGGGCGATAGCTTGGGGCTCTGTCTCAAAAAAAAAAAAGTAAGCAGAATAAGCTCCTGGAACATTGTAAATGCTGGTTTGGGGCTGGTTTCTCAGCTTCCTATGGAGGAGACAGATTCATGGCCCTGTGTGAGCAAAGTGTTTAAAGAGGAGGCACTTTGAATTGTATATGGCCATTCGTGGTAATGAGAAAAAAATATTGGTTTGTCTGTTTTTTAAAAAGAGGTGGAAGCTTGTTGTTAAAAAAGAAAAATCAATTTAGAAAAATCCTCAATTATGAAGTCCTGAAAGTTGAATTGCCAGATCCGAAAGATGCTCATCTCACATCTTTGGTTAAATGCATGTCTTTTTGATTAGACGTCTTTTATGTGATGTGTACTTTCCCATGGTTTTTGAAATTTTAATTTAACCTGTTCCTTACTTTTTTAAATTTGTAGCTACTAGAAAATCTGAGAGTACACATGAGGCTCACGTATGTTTCTGCTATGCAGCCCCAGCCTTGGCACTGACTGGTGTTCTTCTGTTATTATTCTCTGTACCTATTCCAAGATAATTATTTCTGAAATATTTAGAAACGCATGAACAGATAAGAGACGTTTTCCAACCTCTGGAGTTTCCATGTGGACAGCGGTGCCTCGCTGGAGTCAGAAGTAGAGCGAGGTCAGGAACTTGCCTCTTCTCTGTCCTCAGGCCACTGTCCAGGGAGCTCCTTTTCCTGCCAGAATAGCCAGTGTGTGACCAAAGTGAACCCGGAGTGTGATGACAGAGTAGACTGCGCCGATGGATCTGACGAGGCGCACTGTGGTCAGTCTGCTTATCTGGCCTGGTCTCTGGGCCACGTCCCCTTCCATGGTTAGCTACCGGCTTTGCTCCCTGGCTCACTGCACACATGGGCACACGGGCCTGGCATCCAGAGGAGCTGAGGAGAGAAAAGGGAGGGGCTGCCATGGTAATAGGGCAAGACATGAGAAAAGGGAGAGGAAACACCCAAGTGTGTGAAGTGGAGACTCCTAGCGTGAGCAAGGAGAAGGTATCAGGCTGAAAAGATAGTCTCCAACCAGACTGTGAGAAGTCTTGAATGTCAGGAACTGGAGCTCTGTCCTGTCAGCCGTGCAGGGGTTACCAAAGGGGTGTAAGGAACACATGTTAACAGTTAAAATGCTGTAAGAAGGCTGGGCGCAGTGGCTCATGCCTGTAAACCTAGCACTCTGGGAGGTTGAGGTGGGTAGATTGGTTAAGCTCAGGTGTTCAAGACCAGCCTGAGCAAGAGTGAGATCCCGTCTGTACCCAAAGTAGAAAAATTTAGCTGGGCATGGTGACGTGTGCCAGCTACACAGGAAGCTGAGGCAAGAGGGTCACTTGAGCCCAGGAGTTGATGGGTGCAGTGAGCCACTGCTCTCTACCTAGGGCCACGGAACAAGATCCTGTCACACACGCACGTAGTCAGGAGGGGAAGATAAGATATATATCAATACAAAAATAAGCTACTGTTTTATATAGTATTTATTTATTTTTTTTTTTTTGAGACAGAGTCTCACTTTGTCACCCTTGGTAGAGTTCTGTGGCATCATAGCTCACAGCAACCTCCAACTCTTGGACTTACGTGATTCCCTCGTCTCAGCCTCCCAAGTAGCTGGGACTACAGGTGCTCACCACAATGCCTGGCTATTTTTTGGTTGCAGTTGTTCAGCTGGCCCAGGCTGGGTTTGAACCCACCACCCTCGGTGTATGTGGCTGGTGCCATAACCACTGTGCTACAGGCGCCGAGCATTTCCTCAGCCATATATATATATATATTCTTTTTTTTTGGCTGGGGCCAGGTTTGAACCTGCCACCTCCGGTACATGGGGCCAACGCCCTACTTCTTAAACTACAGGTGCCACCTGCATCTCCTCAGTTTTTTAATGAGACAGGGATCTCCTTATATTGCCCCAGCTGGTCTTAAACTTATGGACTCAAGAGATCCTCCCACCTCAGCCTCCTGAGTAGCTGTGACTGTAGGCATGCACCACCATGGTCAGCTATAATTGTCCTCTTTTTAATTTAGTTATCGTTGTTAATGTCTTACTGTGCCAAATTTATAACTTTATTGTAGCTGTGTAGTACAGGAGAAAACAGTATATATAGGGCTTCATATTATACACAGTCTGAGGCATCCTTTGAGGGTTTTGGAACATATTCCTCAAGGATAAGGCGGACTCCTGTATAATAATTTTGAAACTTGCAAAACGGTGAAAGGAACACTTATAGAATCTAGTACTTGGAAGTGGAGGATGACTATGGCAAGGAGACATACAGGTGTCCAAACTTCATGAGGCTGACTGAAATTGGCAACTATGGCTAGGGAATCCCAAAGACCACCCTCAGGTTCAGTGATTCACTAAAACTACTCATGGAATTCAGAAACGCTGTTATGCTTCTAGCTTCTTACATTGAAAGGGACATCATGAATAGCAGGAATAGTTAAATACTAATAGCAGGAATAGTGAAATACCAGTGAAAGGAGAAGATGAAAGTCAGCAAAGGAAAAAGAAACATCAGGCAGAGTCTTGGAGAAACCAGGCAGGGACTTCTGGGCATCCTCTCCCAGCATGGACAGCACTTAGTTATCCTGGTAACAACCTGACAACATACACAAAGCTGCTCACTAGAGAGCTCATCTGAGCCTCAGTGTCCAGGGTTTTTACTGGGGCACCTAGTTCTTGCAGACTCCCCTTCAGGGTATGTGCTTGCTAGGGCTGCTTTGACAAAATACAAAGATGGGGGCTCAGTGCCATAGTGTTGAGTAGGGCCACATACACCAAGGCTGGCAGGTTCAAGCCCAGCCCGGACCTGCTAAACAATAATGACAACTGCAACCAAAAAATAGCTGGGCATTGTGGCAGGTGCCTGTAGTCCCAGCTACTTGGGAGGCTGAGGGAAGAGAATCGCTTGAGCCCAAGAGTTGGAGGTTGCTGTGAGCTGTGACACCACGGCATTCTACTGAGGGCGACATAGTGAGACTCTGTCTCAAAAAAAAAAAAAAAAAAATACAAAGATGGGGTGGCATAAATAAATGACATTTATTGACTGCCAGTTCTGGAGGCCAGAAGTCTAAGACTAAAGTGTCAGCAGGGCTGGTTCCTCCTGAGGCTGTGAGGGAGAATCTATCCCAGGCCTCTCCTGGCTTCTGGTGGTCATTGGCTATCTTTAGCCTTCTTTGGCTTTCTCCCTATATGAATGTCTGTTTCCAAATATTCCCTTTTTATAAGGACACCAGCCATTGGATCAGGGCCCACTCTACTTCAGTCGGACCTCATCTAAACTAATTATATCTGCAATGATCCTATTTCCAAACAAGGTCACATTCACAAGTTCTGGGGGTTAGGATTTAGGGGGAGAGATAAAATTCAATCCATGACATTCGGCCAGGCACAATGGCTCATGTCTGTAATCTTAGCACTCTGGGAGGCTGAGCACTCTGGGTGGATTGTCTGAGCTCAGGAGTTTGACACAAGCCTGAGCAAAGTGAGAGACCTCAACTCTACTAAAAATAGAAAAACTAGCCAGGTGTTGTGGCAGGCACCTGTAGTCCCAGCTACTCAGGAGTCTGAGACAAGGGGATGACCCCAGGTAAACAAAACACTATTTTCAGGCTAGATAATTTAAGGTCTTAAAGATTACCTCCCGGCAGCACCCATAGCTCAATGGGTAGGGTGCCAGCCACATACACTGAGAGTGGCGGGTTAGAACCCGGCCTGGGCCAGCTAAAATAACAATGACAACTGCAACAATAAAAAAAAAAAAAAAAAATAGGCCAAGTGTTATGGTGGGCGCCTGTAGTCCCAGCTACTTGGGGAGGCTGAGACAAGAAAATTGCTTAAGCCCAAGAGTTTGAGGTTGCTGTGAGCTGTGATGCCACAGCACTCTACTGAGGGCAACATAGTGAGACTGTCTCAGAAAAAAAAAAAAAAAAAAAAGATTACCTCCCCTCAAGAAGTTGATCAAGGACCAGACCTTTCTTTGAGATGTGTAGGATTTGGACAATGCAGGCCTGCTGAGTTAACCCATACTGCACAGCAATGTTGGTGGAAGTTGAGAAGTCAGAAGGAAGGTTAAGTGAAGGGAGGAAGAGGAAGAAATTGTCCACCAGGCAGATAGAAATGAAAGAAAGCAAGGACTCAACTCTGGTTTATGAGTCAGTACGGCCCACATTCAATTCAGAAGTGTTTATGAAGTTCCCGCCCTGTACCTGTCAACAGTATGACAATGTGCAATGTGGCAGAGGGAAGGCTGCATGGCTTTCGCATTGGGGCAGAGAAAAAATCCCTGGATAGAGATCTTTCTCATTTCCTAGTTGGTGCAAGTGACTTTGGGCATTTGACCTGTGTGCCAGGATAAGCCAGATGGAGATGCTGAGGCGGGAGGAATGGGGAGACCCCAAAGGAGTATGTGTGGTGGGGAGGGAGGGGGGACACCTGAGCATCTGTTTGAACTGGGGGCCGAAGATGAGAGACTTAGAGCAGATGTTCTGGGAAGATTGGCCTGAGGTCCTACTTTCTTGGGGTCCTTCTATCTTGCAGACTGTGGTTTGCAGCCTGCCTGGAAGACAGCCGGCAGGATTGTGGGCGGTGTGGAAGCAGCCCCAGGAGAGTTCCCTTGGCAAGTCAGCCTTCGAGAAAATAAGGAGCACTTCTGTGGGGCCACCATCATCAGTGCCCAATGGCTGGTGTCTGCCGCCCACTGCTTCAATGAGTAAGTCCCCACTCATGGCCTGTAACCCCGTGTTCCTGTGGGCTCAGATCCAAACCTGATACTTCTGTCTTTCCCCCATCTCCCTCCTGCTCTGGAGGCCACATGGCTCCTGAGATTCCTCAAAGCATTTCCTCTGAAACTTTGTTTTTTTGTTTTTGTTTTTGTTTTTTGAGACAGAGTCTCACCCTGTTGCCCTAGGTAGAGGGCCATGATGTTGTAGATTATAGCAACCTTAAAGTCTAGGGCTCACGAGGTCCTCTTTCCTCAGCCTCCTGATTTGCTAGGTTAGGCACCTGCCATGTTGCCTGGCTATTTATTTCTTTTTTTTTTTTTTCCATTTTTTTTTTTTTTTTTTTTTTTTTAAGCAGAGACACTCTTGCTCAGGCTGGTCTTGAACTCCTAAGCTCAAATGATCCACCTGCTTTGGCCTTCCAGAGTGCTAAGATTACAGCACAAACCACCAAACCTGGCCCTCTTTTTTATTTTCTTTCTCTCTCTCTCTTTCTCTCTCTCCTGTGCTTTCAGCTTTCTTGCTGAATCTGGATGCATTATTGTTTTAATTAATTAATTTTAAATTTTATTATTATTTTTTAAGACAGAGTCTCACTATGTCACACTTGGTAGAGTGCTGTGGTGTCACACAGCTCATCGCAACCTAAAACTCTTGGGCTTACGCAATTCTCTTGCCTCAGCCTCCCAAGTAGCTGGGCCTACAGGTGCCCGCCACAGCCCCTGGATATTTTTTTAGTTGCAGTTGTCATTGTTGTTTAGCTAGCCCAGGCTGGGTTTGAACCTGCCAGTCTTGGTGTATGTGGCTGGTATGGTAACCACTGTGCTATGGGCGCCAAGCCTAATTTACTTTTTTAATTGTGGTAAGTTATATATGACATAATTTACCATTTAACCATTATAGTTCAGCAAAATTAAGCACATTCACAATATAGCCATCACTACCCTCCATCTCCAGAACTTTCTTTTTCTTTTTTTTTTTCTTTTTGAGATAGAGCCTTAAGCTGTCACCCTGGGTAGAGTGCCATGGCATCACAGCTCACAGCAACCTCCATTTCCTGGGCTCAAGCAATTCTCCTGCCTCCGCCTCCCAAGTAGCTGGGATTACAGGCGCCTGCCACAACACCTGGCTATTTTTTGGTTGCAGCCGTCATTGTTGTTTGGCGGGCCTGGGCTGGATTCGAATCTGCCAGCTCAGGTGTATGTGGCTGGCGCCTTAACTGCTTGAGCCATAGGCGCCGGGCCACCAGAACTTTCTCAACTTCCCAGACTGAAACTCAATCCCTGTGAAACACTAACTTCCATACCCTTTGCAGCCCCTGGCACCCATCATTCTACTTTTTGTCTTTGAATCTGATGGCTCTTGGGACTTCATGAGTGGAGTTACATAGGATTTGTCCTTTTGCAACTGGCTTATTTCACTGAGCATAATGTCCGAGATTCATCCATGTTGGAGCCTGTGTCAAAATCTTCCTTTTGGGCTGGGTGTACTGGCTTACTCCTGTATTCTCAGCACTCTGGGAGGCCAAGGTAGGTGGACTGCTTGAGCTTACAAGTTCGAGACCAGACTGAGCAAGTGAGCAAGAATGAGACCCCGTCTCTACTAAAAATAGAAAAACTAGGGCCAGGTGCGGTGGCTCATACCTGTAATCCTAGCACTCTGGGAGGCTGAGCCAGGTAGATTGCTTGAGCCCACAAGTTCAAGATCAGCCTGATCAAGAGCAAGACCCCATCTCTAAAAAACAGAGACATTATGGCAGGTGCCTGTAGTCCCAGCTACTTGGGAGGCTGAGGTAAATGAATCGCTTGAGCCCAGGAGTTTGAGATTGCCATGAGCTATGATGCCACAGCACTCTACCCAGGGTGACAGAATGAGACTCTGTCTCAAAATAAATCAAAAAACCAAAACCAAGAATTTCCTTCCTTTTTAAGGCTGAATCATGTTCCACCATTTGGATGGACCACATTGTGTTTATCCATGATCTGTCTATGAACATTTGGGTTGCTTCCACATTTTGACTGTCGTGAAGAGTGATGCTGTGAACATGGGTGTACAAGTATCTGTTCAAATCTTATATGCCAGTATCTGTGCAAATATCTACCCAAGTTCCTTTGGGTAGATATCCAGGATTGGAATTGCTGGTTTACATGGTAATTTTGTCTTTAATTTTGGGGGACGACACCAGACTATTTTCCATAATGTCTGCATCATTTCACATCCTCACCGCAATGTACAGGTGTTCCAATTTCTCCATATCCTGTTGACACTCATTATTTTTTATTTTTTTTGAGGAAAGCCACCCTAATGGGTGTGAAGCGGTATTTCATGGTGGCTTTGATTTGCAGTTTCTCTGATGACTACTAATAATTGATATTTTGTTCACCGTGGGTATTTCTGGCATTTTTTGATTTTTCAAAAGACTACATCACAGTATTCTTTATCTTGACAACTGAGATTTTTTGGCACCCCCTTAAATTTTTTTGCCCAAGGTGAGTATGCTGCCTGGTAGCCTCTGAACTGGGGTTTGCCCCTGCAGATTTCAAGACCCAACGGAGTGGGTTGCCTATGCGGGCACAACCTACCTCAGTGGCTCTGAGGCCAGCGCTGTGAGGGCCCGGGTGGCGCGGATCGTCAAGCACCCTCTCTACAACTCAGACACGGCTGACTTCGATGTGGCGGTGCTGGAGCTGAGCCGCCCACTGCCCTTGGGCAGGTACATCCAGCCCGTGTGCCTCCCCGCGGCCACGCACATCTTCCCACCCAGCAAGAAGTGTCTGATCTCGGGCTGGGGCTACCTCAAGGAGGACTTCTGTAAGCATCTTCCCCCACCCCAGGCAGGCAGTGGGCAGAGAAGGGGGCAAGCAATGCACAGTCGGTCCTCATTAGTCTCTGATTCTGTGTTCTTGAATTTGACTACTTGCTGAGATTTATTTGTAACCCAGCATTGAGACACGTGGGACTTTTGTGGTTTTCCGTAGACACACACAAAACAGTGGAAACTTTGAGTTGCCCGATGGGCATAGTCCCAGCTGAACTCAGACGAGGCCACATTTCACCTTCTTGTTTTAGCTCATTCTGTGAACAGTGTCTTTGAGGTCTTCTGAGAGCCATGTTTTTTTGCGTTTTTGCTCTTTTTTTGTTGGCCTGTCATTGTTTAGAATGTCCACGGAGTGGACTGAATGCTGGGTGGCGGTCCTCAGTGCAAAGAGGCCGTGCTGAGCCTTGATGAGAAAATCCATGTGTCAGAAACGCTTCCCTCAGGCAGGAGTGATAGTGCATTCTGTTAATAAATCAACTGTATATACAGAAGGTGTCAAAAATGCATACACATTTTAAGAAACGAAAAAACTGTACTAAATTTGTCATACTCAAGCCATATTTGATTTCTGCAATTACAAGAGGTGCTCAACATGACTTGTATTATTTATCTTTTGTTATCTTTTGTTATATATTATTACAATTTTATTTATTTTTTTGAGACAGACTCTTAAGCTAATGCCCTGGGTAGAGTGCTGTAGCATCATAGTTCACAGCAACCTCCAACTCTTGGGCTCAAATGATCTTCTTGCCTCAGTTTTTCTTTTTCTTTTTTTTTTTTGGTCAGGGCTGGGTTTGAACCCGCCACCTCCGGTATATGGGGCCAGTGCCCTACTCCTTTGAGCCACAGAAACCACCCAGTTTTTTTATTTTTAGTAGAGATGGGGGTCTTGGTCTAGCTCAGGCTGGTCTCAAACCCATGAGCTCAAGCAATCCTCCTGCCTTGGCCTCCCGGAGTGCTAGGATTACAGGTGTGAGCCACCTCGCTGGCCTATTATTATAATTTTAATATAGTTTTTTTCTTTCTCAAAATGTGTATACTTTTTTTTGTTTTTTTTTTTTTTTTGGCATCCTTTCTATATTGAATAAGGTGCCTTTTAACATTTTTTAGAGACAGAGTCTTACTTTGTTGCCAGGCCAAAGTGCAGTGGTACAGTCACAGCTTACTGTAGCCTCCAACTCCTAGAGGTCAAGCCTTCCTCCCACCTCATCCTCCTGAGTAGCTGGGACTACAGGCATGTGCCACCATGGCTGGCTAAATTTTTTTTTTTTTTTTTAGACAAAGCCTCACTTTGTCGCCCTGGGCAGAGTGCAGTGACATCATAGCTCACAGCAATCTCAAATTCTTGGGCTCAAGAAATCCTCTTGCCTCAGCCTCCCAAGTAGCTGGGACTATAGGCACCCACCACTACACTCAGATTTTCTATTTTTATTTATTTATTTTTTTAAATTTTTATTCAAATTAATATCAGGGTACAATATTTAGGTTACATTGTTCTCACTTCGAGGACAAAGTTCCATTTGTAGAAGAGCCCCTCACCCAGATTTTCTATTTTTAGTAGAGAGAGGGTCTTGCTCTTGCTCAGGCTGTCTTGAACTCCTAAGTTCAAGCAATCCACCTGCCTCAGCCTCCCAAAGTACTAGGATTATAGCTGTGAGCCACTGTGCCTGGCTGCCTGGCTAATTTTACATATATATATATATATATATAGATATTTTTTTTTTTTTTTTTTTTTTTGTTGAGTTGGCATCTTGCTATATTTCACAGGCTGATTTCAAACTCATGGCCTAAAGTGAT
>CAUYPK010143246.1:0-47374 GCA_963574355.1 Loris lydekkerianus
GGACCTGCTTCTACAAACAATTACAAATACAATATATACCCGAGTATAAGCCAAGTTTTTTCGCCACAAAATTTGGGCCGAAAAACCCAAACTCGGCACAAATTTTGTGCCGAAAAAACTTGGCTTATACTTGAGTATATACGGTACTTTCATGAAACCGGTTAAAATAGCCTTCACCGCATTTTCTTAGTTATTGGTGTCAAGACATTTATATTCTGCATTTAGTAGATTTAACATGTACCCTTGTAAAATGCACCATAGGTGTGGTCCCACCGATTACCCTCCCTCTCTCCATCCTCCCCCCTTCCCTACCCTCCCTCTCCTCTTTCCCCTTCATCTTGGGCTATAGTTGGGTTACAGCTTTCATATGGAAGTGTGGGTGTCTATAAATTGGTTTCATAGTAGGGCTGAGTACATTGGAAACTTTTTCTTCCATTCTTGTAATACTTTGCTAATAAGAATATGTTCCAGCTCCAAAAGTATCTCAAGAATGGAAGAAAAAGTATCCAATGTACTCAGCCCTACTATGAAACTAATTTGTGGCTTTCACATGAAAGCTATAACCCAGTTATAACCTAAGAATAGGAGGAAGAGGGAAAGGGAGGGGAGAGAGGAGGGAGGGGGGCGGAGGGAGGGTGATTGGTGGGGTTACACCTGCAGTGCATCTTACAAAGATATATGTGAAACTTAGTAAATGCAGAATGTAAATGTCTTAACACAATAACTAAGAAAATGCCAGGAAGGCTATGTTAACCAGTGTGCTGAAAATGTGTCAAACGGTCTATAAAACCAGTGTATGGTGCCCCATGATCGCACTAGTGTACACAGCTATGATTTAATAAAAAAATAAATAAATAAATTAGAAAATCTACATCAAGTATGGACTTTAGTTAACAATAATGCACAAATACTGGTTCCATAGTTACAACGAATATACCACATTAGTTAACGTAAGATGCTAATAATTGGGAAAAGTGAATGCTGGGTACATGGGAACTCTTGGACTATCTCTGGAACTCTTGTATGCATCTCAAAAGTGTTATAAAATGTACAGCTTACTTAAAAATATGTCTGTATTATGTGGTTGTACATGTAATATTATATGTTATATAAAAGCCTATATGCATGACATAACAATGGTTGACTTTCAACAATACCAAATAGTACTTTGTAAAAGTTAGTAAAATGCTATAATCAACAAAAGTAGATAGACACACCTATTGATCAGTTTAATATACTAGTTATTACATGGTTAAAACTCAGTACCATTTTTGCTGTTCTTAAAACAGAGAACACATTATGTATACCTGAATATGCAAAATGATAAACATATTTACTGTATGAATTATAAACAACAAAAAGTTGCTGTCTTAAGTGAGACCAAACAAGGACTTACACCCTACATTCTTTCCTTCTGATGGCCCAAGAATAAAGAATCTACATATTCAATTTTCAAAATTGCATCAAAAACTCTAGATAGTTTCAAATTAAGTTAATTCAAAACACTAAGCATTAATTATAGTTTATCACTACAGTATATAACAAAAAAACACTATTTTATACTAATCCAAGTCACCAAAATCTAAAGGAAATGTAGATAGATTTGTTATGGAACAAAGGGTACACTGCCAGTTATGATTATACTTGTTTTGAATGCTTAATTTAGGTTCAGATGCTAAACAGAACTTAAATGTAAACACTGAAATCAGCCCACCTCTGGAAAAGAGCTTGTCTTTTCCACTATGTCAAAATGGCACAGTGATCTGGGTACTAGATTGGGCAGAAGTAAAAGACTACATTAAAAAACACAAAAAAAGAGAACATCTTAATGAAATAAAATGGTTGACGTTTCAAAGGAAACACTTTAAATGAGACCCTAAGTATGATAAAAAACAAACCATAAAAACATTTGGACTGGACTGAAATGAAATACAGGCACTCCCCTGCGTTACAAACATCTGACTTAGCATATCTCAGTACTTACAAACAAAGGCTATTACTG
The DNA here is from genome assembly GCA_963574355.1 of Loris lydekkerianus. Classification (NCBI taxonomy): domain Eukaryota; kingdom Metazoa; phylum Chordata; class Mammalia; order Primates; family Lorisidae; genus Loris; species Loris lydekkerianus. The sequence goes on from CAUYPK010143246.1 coordinate 2,003, forward strand.
TAGTCTTTACTAATTCAAGTAGTAATTTGATAAATAAATCTTTTCTGGATTAAAAAGTGATAGTATACTCGTAATGCATTTATGCTATTATCCATTAAAACAAGGAAATCAGTATTAGTTTGCCACCTGACACCAGCATTCCGTTAAAACCACAAATAGTTTTACTCATTTTTGAGATTAAAAATCTTAAGCAAATAGACAACATATAAAAAGTGTTTACGTTATCTGAAAAGTATGGACTAGGTAACCCCAAAATCCAGTGTTCATGGTAAGCAAACAGATGGTCTTACTCTCACTCAGACCAAAATAAAAGCAGTGATCTTGGGATAAGAGAATGAGGTGCTCGGCCCCAGCTGTGGTGGCAACTGAGGTTTACAACTGGCATGTGGGAATGTCCCCGCTCAAGTGACAGTTCAGTCTCCATGCCGAAACAGCATTTGAGAATCTTGCAGAAAATACTAGCTTCCCTCGGAATATTTCAAATGTATTCTACCTTGCCTTGAGGGGGTGGTGGTGGGGCTTTCCATGGGGTCTTCCCCCACACAGAGACAGCAAACAGCCATTTTATATACTTGTTAATTAAGATTAGAGTTGATAGTGAACTTGTAAAATATCTGTTCGGGGTTTACAGGGCACCCTTGAGGGCAGGTCCTTGTCTGGTTTTCCCTGGTATTCCACAGCACCTGGCCCATAGCTGGTACTCAGTATTAACCGTATGAGCACAATTTACTGGAAGCACAACCAAGAGAGCAGTCCAATCTGTATGCTGGATCAGGATGAACAAAGGAAGCTTTTCCTACATCTCCACACCCATACTCTGCCAACCCTCCTAACTAGAGTCAGACAATGTAACAGCAACAAAAATGTACACACAAGTCCATTCATTCCACACTGCTTTAAAAAAAGAAATTCCCTAATAATCATGCAACTACCTCCTGCAATTTTAACACAGAGAGGGTCTTAACGAGCATTAGCTACAGCCCCCTACATAAAACAGAGGTGAAGAGAGGTTAAAAATTAGTACACAACTTTAGCCAAATTAATAATACCAGAAGAAAAGGAGAATCTACATCTCTGCTCCTCATATGAATCAAGATGTTTGAAGTTCAGATTTAGAGTAACTATTAACAAAGCTCAGGATGATACTGTTTGGACTGAGTTCCCATTATAGTAAGACAAGAAGTCACTGCACAAAGGCAAATGGTTTTGAGAGAGGAGATTTCAATAACATCAAAGCAAAGCCATAATTAAGCCCAGGGTCTGCAGTCTAGGTTTGGGGCGTCTCCACAGCCCACACAGTGTGTAGTCCCCTCATGGCCGGTCACTGTGCCTGGCTCAGTGTTCACCACCTCCCTCCTCTATAAAAGGGCTGATGAACCTCAGTAGCCTCCCTGTACCACAAGGCGAGGATGAAATGATGAAATGATACAAAAGCAAGCACAAGTAACAGCACGTGCATTGTTTCACGGCCCACAAACAGGAGATAGGACCATTGAGGAAAAGGGAAGACTGACTGTACTTTGTAACTGCACCGAGGAAAGTTCAAAACTCAAAGTGCTCATTTTGTGTTCAGCCTAGTAACTGAACAGGAAGAGAGGGGTTGAGAAGCTGCAGAGTCAAAAGGAAGAGAGCACTGTGACAGGAAATAATTCATACAAAACGCACCATGATGAAGCCAAGAGAATTTCTAATCGGCTTTTTCGTTCCCAAGGCATACCCTACTTTATCAAGTAAGGGTGCATTTACAAACAAAAAAGCACTCGGACAGCAACATCATATTCCAGACCAGCTAACAGGCAGCTTTGCAGACATTGGGAGTCTGCCACTAACAACCAAATTAGACTTTTCCCTTCCCTTTTCCCTTTGTAAGGTCTAATTTGCGATATTTTTGCTCCCTCTCCCCTAAGAGTTTATTTTACAAAGATACATAGAAGGAAATAAGACAGTCAAAAGCTAACATGTGTGACCAGCTCAAAAATTATCAGGCAGAAGCTAGAGTCCCATGAACTTTAGTAATAACAAAAACAAATTTTTTTTTTCCATAATCACCAATATAAGACTGCTGAGCTAAGAAAACAGATGTCTTTTATTAGGCCAAATTCTGAAAGTAATTGATAAAAGTCCTCCCATTATTTCCGCATCAGTGCGCATTCTAAAGGGAATGCACTTTCATCCCATCTCAGCCAGATTATCAAAATGTTCCCTACAAAAATCAGCATTGTGTATGTACATGGCCCAAATACGGTTATTACAAAATTAAAAAGCTATGCATGCCACACGTTAACACTAACATTATTACAGATAATAAAAAAAAGACCATGATTAAAAGTCAGTTGCGTTAAAGTTTCTCCTTTACATACTTAATGCAGATATATAGTGTTTAGATCTGTAACTATGTATTTTTTGCTATGTTTATTAAAAAGGAAGAGAAAAAATTGATCTCCAAAAGGTAACTGTGTGATGGAATACGCAGGCCCTTGACTCAGACATTGGAACAAAGCAGCACAGTATTCACTTATTTCAAAGTTGCTTGAATAGAGACATTCTGAGTCAGTTAACTCTTTCGTTGTGGAGGCTGCCCTGTGCCTTAGGGGAACATTTACTATCATCCCTGTCTAGCATGCCACTAAATCCAGCAGCATCCCCCAGGCCTGACGATTAAAACTGTCTCCAGACATTGCTAAATGTCCACAGGGACCAAACTGCCTCAGCTGAGAACCACTGATTTCTAGACATGGGTTCAAGTCTAAGTAAGTTTTTCGAAATATTAGCCTTTAAAAAAGTATTTGTGTATTTGCAAAAGTGAAGTATTCCTATTTCCCAGCCCAAATTTAAACACTGATAAGACCTAAAAGTGAATGGGGAGCTAATATAGTGATGTCCATTTAGTTGAAAACAACATATTTCTGTCCTTAGACATGGAACCCTCACCAACCAGAGACACTCACAAAAAGGCAATCTGCTTCTTCTGGAACACAGAACGATAACCTTCACTAATCAGGATGGCCGAACAGCATGAGACGCTTGTCTCAATCAAGTTTAAGAAGCAACACAGTCAACCCTGGACGCTTCATCTACAGGTGATCAATCAACTGTGCTTTAGTTCTACCCAGGAAAGCTTCAACAGAAAGGTTACAACACAGGGGTCTGACATCCCTCTCCTTTGTTTGTTTTTTTAAGATAATATTGTCATAATTTCTTCATACCTGCCATTGGGTCTTGTCTAGCAAACCGTAGGAAACAGAGCTGATAAGAAAACTGTAAAAAGGGAAACGAAGACACTTCATTTAAATGAAGAGAATCTTCTAAACCCAAGCTAGGTAGATCCTACGAACACACTACTGAAACAGGTGAAGGGAAAACCACATGGGTATAGGTAATTAAGAAGACAGGAAACAGACTGAGTTTAAGATAAATGCCAGGGTGGGGAGAGCACCTGACGCAAAGGTGAAAAGTACAGGAGGGAACCAGAAGAGAGTAGTGAGAAAGAGTAAATAAGAAAAGTGAAAATGCATAGCAAGAAAAATCTGTTTATCGCTACCTTGCTAGAATCTGCTCCTAAGTTTATTTCTTTAAAAAGAGACAAAGTCATTTGATGAGAATTTACTATACAACTATATCAAATTTGCAGAAAACTATCTCTAAAACAACTCCCCAAATTTCTTCTTAGTCTCTTAAAAACTCCAGCAGTTGGTGTTTTTTATGTCAATGTCCCCAAGCTGGCTTCCCTCACCCAGAGCAGTAAAAAAGGGCTGTTTAATGACCAGTTCAGACCACTCCCTGTCCCTCTCTGAAACATACACACACATATAAGCTTTTAAAGCAACTGTCCTTAAAATGAAAACAGCTGGCCAGAGAGAAAGACTAAAAGAGATAGCAAAGGCTCTTCTCCTCTGGATTCAAATCCCTAAGTGACATGATTAAAATATTTGTTGACTTGCAGACATCCTTAAATACTCAGCCAAAATTCACAGGATATTAGACAAGCTGTAAGGAAAATCAATGAAGACATTGATAGACTTTGTCCTCTAAGACACCCACAGGCACCTTTCACTGTGATCTTGCCAACTTCCAATTTATTTTTCCCAACTGACCACACCCACCATTGCCAGGAGAATTATTAAGTTCTTTAAGTAAATAAATCTCTAGCTCCTCATCCTGGAAAGTGCTACTTATAGAACGGGCCACATGAGAGGTAGCGTGCCTGTAAACTGAAAGAACATTCAGGAGAGGGAGTGTCTCCCCATAGACACCAGACTTCTGGTGTATCTCATTCCCCACTGCTCCACGGGGAGGCTGCTTAACCCTCTGAGCAAAGAGGGGTAGGTTAGGGATGGTCTGGCCTGCACAACCTTCACTTGGAAGGGCAGCCAGTGTCAGGGTAAGAGAGTCTTCCGAACTCCAGACTGAGTCTTGACCTGGCCTCTCTCCTGACCTGAGAAGTAGATTGCAAAGTCACCATGGAAGACTTCAAGACCATTCCAGATTGTAATAAGAGCACAAAGGAAAAGGAGTTGGTATATTCAGCTACAAAGTTTTTAGCAAGAACCTATCTACCCTCCTTCACTTGAATAACAGTAACTTATCTACAAAAAAAAAAAAAAAAATCACTGTTACTTCAGCATTTCAGCTACTGAGAGTGGTGTTGTGCAAGGTGCCTTGGGGGCCAACTGGAAGAGTGAGTAGAGGCTCCTGCTTCCTGGGTCCCCACTGTGACAGAGCAGAGGTGGGGACCCACCACAAGGCTATTGATGAAGAGGCACATCACATAGGAATCTGCACTGGCACCTGCCAGGTAAGCCCCCTGGAGTAGAAGCCCTATTACTACAACAGGCCTTCCCCACTCTGCAGAGGCACTAAGATCAGCCCCAGCAGGGGTTTCTCCCTCCTGGGAATGCTCATGCCCATTTCAGAGCTAGGGGACCCTGCCCTACTGCACATGGGGAGGAGCCAGGCCAGTGTTGCCCAGTGGTGTCCTTCTGGGACCTTTCCCAGCTTCCCCTCTGTGACCAGGCAGATATTAATTGCTCCTTATTCCCTTCCAAAGTCCAGGGCCTCCTCCACAACTTAGCTGATAAAGGGTTCCCAGAATGAACCGACATCCAAGCTCCACACCCCATCAACGACTCCCTACTGATGTTCCTCCAATGTTACACCATAACAAGTCTATAGCTCTGCTTCATGCACTGTTATGTATAGCCTAGTGAAGGGATGGCGGCTAGCATGGTGGATGGGAGACACTGGGAAGCTGGGGATCAGAGTCTGCCCTTTACTAGCTGGGGTATAGGCAGTGCCACCCTTTCCTTATCCATAAAGATAAAAACAGGAGGCACTTCAATATTTGTGAGGATCCAGTGAGCTACTATCACAGGTAAAGTGCTCAGAACCATAATTCCAATGCGGTATGTGCATATGCACCTGAGTTCCTGTGTGAGAAGAAAAGCTAATGATCACTAAAAAAAAAAAAGTTCTAGCTTCTGTACTTACAGATTAAGTACTTGACATGTATCAGAAATATGTTGAATGTCAATACCCCAGAAAAGTAAATTTACCTTAATAATTTGATATGTAGACTTCAAAACACATTTTAAAATATTTGTAAAATGAACACACATGTATTCAGTTTCTACCAGCTCTGATGTTAGTGCTCTAAAATTGCTTGAATGCATGAAATATTGTATTATTCCTTATACGCACAAAGGCTATACCCTTCTTAATAAAGCACAAAACAATCACCACTGTTGTTATTCTACATTGTTTCCACTGTGTCTTTTTAGCCATTTCAACCTTGAAAAATACAGAACAAATGAAGCGTAAATCATTAAAACTGCAAATGACCACCCGTGCATTAGGATTTATTATTCTTTCCGTGATGCCATTTTAGATCCTCATTAACAACCAGTCAGCAAAAGCATCCCCCTTTCCAAAAATGTCCCAAAAGAAGAAATCACAATACTTAAATTCTGACTGCAGTTGAAGCTTTCTTTCTTAAAAACATTAAAATAGGAGAAAAACGTGGGATAACACTAAATAACTAACTTACGGGCCTGGGATACCAAACGCTCAATCCAGAGTTTCCTGTTCTATCTAATCTACTGAAAAGTAAAACATTTAGCCAGCCCACCAGATGGATATACAGTTGGGTCTGGGTTTAGTGTTCCTCGTTTTCAAATTTAGCTTCAGGACTACAAATGATGTCTTTTTAATAGAGAATTTACCAAATAGAGAGGCCACCTGACCTAATTCTCCTATCCTGAAGACAAACCTTTCCACAGTGGACAGAGATTCTGAGCGTAGCACAAGGATTCTGGAGGTCTCTTATCACTAATATCTCAGTGGGGCCAAGAGCCCCATTAACAACATGCTCAGAACTCGATATTCACACATGCAATGAGTATTAGCTGTGCGTTCACTGTGTGCACCGTATGATATTATACCAAGTGGCAGAACCTTTATGTCTCATGGGGTTTAGACTCTATTAAGGAAAATGTGAACACAAAGAAACCATAGGGAAGAATGTCACAAATGGCAGATTGGAAACAGAAATTGCTGTGGAAGTTCAGATGCAAAGTCATCACCTCCAGTTGGGAAGGAATTGGAAAGACAGGGGAAGAAAGAGAATAGGAAATATGGGGTAGGTGAGAACTCCTGAAGCTGAGAGCGGTGCCCAAAGAGGGACACTGCCACCTCTGTCAAAGTTTCCACCATTCCACAGCTTCAAGGACTGAGGTTCTAAGGTAGGAACCTATGAACGTGTGCATGCGTACGCTGGGTGGTATAACTTGCTAATCTCAATTTACTTTCAAGATATAAACACACCTTGGTATATGTTCAAAGCAAAATGCAGGAAAAGAGAAAGTCTAATTTTTTAAATTGTGCTAATGAAATGGCCTAAAGAATTGAAAAATTATTTTTACTCTAGCTGCATACTTGTGATAACTCGTTAATAGGCTGTTTTGACCTCCTTCTGAGTTGCCTTAACTCAGGCATTTAACACATATATCTTTTTTTTTTTTTTTTTTTTTTTTAGCTTAGGCCCTTTGAAAATGTGCCGTGAAGTATTTCCGTCACTCATTTTAAGAAAGAGAAACCATTTGGAAGCACTACTTGCCATCCTTCTGGAAGGGAAAACTATTTCCTAAGCCTCTGCAGTGAGTGGTAGGGAGTTTCCAGTTCATTTGTGAAAAAAATTAACTTGTTTTCCTAAACATCGTTCATCACCTCCCCTGCAGTTCCAGCAAGCTATCTTGGGCTCTCCAGTCGTTAAGCCTCATTTTTTACATCTTGGGCTCTCCAGTCGTTAAGCCTCATTTTTTACATCGAAGAACGATTTCCATGAGCCCTGTTTCTTGCAGTTGAAAAAGCTGTGTCTCGTACAGCAACATGGCCTGGTCTAGCCAGGGCAAATTTAGGTAATGCCAGCGATCGTGTAAAGGACTCTAGTCCAATCTGTGCAATCAGGGAAGTCTTAGGGTATTTTAAAAGATTATCCAGTCTGTGTACATGCAACGAAGGTTTCCGGTGTATTTAATGTAGAGGATACTGCATTTCCCAAATACAGTACTGTGTACTTAAGATCTGCTGTTTGTTAGGAAAGCTCAATCCCCCCCCCCCCCCCATGTAAATGACAGAGGTTAGGAATACAGCAGGGTCAAACAGAGCAGGGATGAAGAAGATTTAAGTATGCAGTGTGCACTAAAGCCAAGCCCAAAGGCTGACGAGTGAATACAGCTACTTGAAGTGTGCCTTAAGCAAGCCTCACCCATGGAAAGGGGGTCAGTTTCTTCACAAGTAGACAGAGGGGGTTACAGAGCGGTCAAGTCTACAGATGGCAATGGGCGACACACAGTTTCATCCCATGTTTCATGATCAGTCCCACCTCCCCAGTGTTTCTATAGCAGCTAAGAAGCTCAGAGACCAGGAGAGGCCTCCCAGAGAGGAAGTGAGCCTGGCACCTCCACAACTTCCCAGGTGCTAAAGTTCTCAATTTCAGCCTCAAGTAGCTGCCAGAAGACCACTAAGGTCCACCTACCTTCTTCAATCAAAACTACATCTAACCAACCTCCAGGAGAGAAATATGAAGGGAGGAATTTCCCTTGCGTTTGCTTCTTCACAAGCCAGGGTAACATCCGCTTCTCAGGGAATCCCTTCCCCAAACATCTACAAACCTCCATCTCCAGCCCAAGCTACAGGCTAAGTACGTTTCTTACATATCTTCTCCACCCTGGTCCCCAGTGGCTCCGATTCTCTTGAAACACGAGGATACGCTTGAATCCTATTATTAATTCACTTGTTTACCTAGAAACACTTTGAAAGTGAATTAAGGGAGTGTTCAGAAATGTTGTTTAGATCTGTGTTAAGTTAAAACACCCCAGGTTAATTTCATTTTCAGTCACTTTTAAGACTTGAAAACCACTGTTAATAATTATGCAAATAAACAGTGGCATGAAACACACCCTGAATTACTTTCATTCCTGCACAAAATCCCTTCCGAGAAGTGGGGAGTGGGCCTGGACAGGGGAGGAACTCTCCTACCTGACCAAACCACGCCCACCGTCCTCTCTGGGTTCACTTTCTTTTTGGGTCAAAGGAAGGAGTGGGCCTGGCCACTGTTTTAGGCCCCTCCAGCCCAGCCTGGGGTCTGCTCATCCTGTTATGCAGATGTAAACTTGGCAGAATTAGCCTTAAACCTATTGGCAAAATATATAAAGCCAAATAAGGGGGGAAGTACCAATCTGAATTGTCTGAAGTGGCTGAGGCCGATTTCACAGCACGTCCCCGCTTTGTCCCTAAAGCTGTTACAAGTTTAAGTTAGGTGCCGGGTGTCCCCAGCCAGTGACCCCTAGCATCCCAAGGCATACCTTCAAAGGGATCCTTACTGTCTACAAATTAAAGCATTTTGCAAATTAAACCCCTCTACACAATGTCAAGTTAACTGCGCTCATAATGGAGTTGCTGGTAATACCTTAAAAGTCACACATAAAAATTTTCCCGAACCACTGGGTGGTTAAATCGCCCTCAATAAGCCGAGAGGGCAAAGAGGTGGTGAGAAACTTTGGTTCAGGTGGCTGTGGGAGAGTCCAAATCTGGGGCAGAGCGCAGAGCCCGAAGCACCGCACAAAAGCGCCAATCGCCGAGGCCAGGAGCTCCTTTATACGATGTGACAGCAGCTTTGTGCCGGATCATAAATAGTTCCAATAATCACAGTAAGTTCTCCGGACGATCACGGCCTCCCGCGTCCCTGCGCTGGGGCCCTGTGATCCGCGATTATTCTTCCCCGGCACAGGCGCCCCAGCGACCCCGGCCACCGCTCGGTCCCATGCCCGCTCTGGGCTCTGTGCTCGCTGCCCGCACGCAGGCCGGGCTCCTCTGCGCACCCGGGGGTCTTCAGTCCCCGGGCCCTCCCCCTGGCTTCTACCCCAGTCCGCGCCCGCGCCCTAGGCGGGCGTCCCCGCCCCCACGCCGGCCCTCAAGGGTGGGGGAGCCGGGAACGCCGGCAGGAAGGTAAGGAGTCGGGAGGTGCCGGGCAGTCCGCGGCCGGGGTCGCCCAGGCCGCGGCCGGGCCGTAGGCACCGGCGAGGCGCGGAGGGGACCCGCTCCCCCAGCCCTTTCCCGGACGCGCCCCGGCCCGCGAGCCCCAGCGCGCTCCCAACTCCGCCGAACGGCTCCAAGTTTGCGGCCCCAGCCCCGCGCCCGCCCGGCCGCGCTTACCTCGCCGTGGGCCGCCCGCCGAGGCCGGAGGGCAGCAGCGCGGGTCCCGGGGCGGCGGCCGTTCTGCGCCCGCCCAGGCGCCGCTCTTTGTCTGCACCGCTCCCTCCTCACGCCGCCGGGCTGACGCTGCCGGCCCGGGCACCGCGAGCCTCCCCGCCGCCGAGCCCTCCCCGCCGCTCGCCGCCCGCCGCCCGCCGCCCGCTCGGCCGCGCGGCTCCGGCCTGACTATCCCCGCGGCGGCGGCGGCGGCGGCGGCGGCGACCCTCCCCCGGCGCGCAGCGCCCGCCTCCTCCGCGCTCTTCCTCCTCCTCCCGCGCTCCTCCCAGGCCGCGCCGAGACGCCGCCCAGGGGCCGGGCCAGGCCCGCACGCGCGGGGATGGGGCCCCAAGCCCACCTGGGGGCACGCCCCGGCCGCCGAGCTCCGGGGCCCTCTCCAGCACGCGCGCGCCGGGATCGCGCGGAGTTCCAGGGTGCTGCGCCTGCGGGGGTGAGGGCAGCGCCGGCCGGGTACCGGGGGGGGGGGGCGGGGGCAGAACGGGGTCCCCACACCCGAAACCTCTCGGGCTGGCGGTCGGGGGCAGGGTGGGTGGGGACGAGAGTGAAATTCCAGCGGCAACTTCCAGCCCTGGAAGTCAGCGAGGTAGTCTTTGCGTCTTCTTTTTCGCTTGTTTGCTTTTCTTATCATCCCCCCCCCCCCCGGAAGCATTCCCACGACACTCTCAGCAAAGCAGGCCTGTTGTCCATCAGAAAAGTGACTTAACATAAAAATGTCACTTCCTCCCTGTAATTGCTTGTGGGCAGTTTTATTTATTCGCCTTGCATCTATTTACTTTCCCAACCAGACACGTTTTCACTCCATCATCCCCTCAGAGGCATTTCCCAAGGGAAGAAGAGGAAACCCGACCTCCGCTGCCTCCAGCCAACTCCAGTCAGGGAGACTCTGGCCCCACACCCTCGGAGCAGAACCCGAAGTGGAGCTGCCTAAATGTGAGGCCCAGAAGGACTTGTCGCGAATGGTGGGACCGTTCAGCTCACCCACCCTGGACTAGTGGCTAACATAGAAACAAACTTGAAAGATGAAAACCCAGGAGGAAGCCAAACGACACAAGTTTCCCATTCACAGGCACGTGCGTCCAGATGTCTTATCTCGCATCTCCTTCCCGTATGATTTCCCAAAGGAAATTCTACTATTCAAATGATTCTGATTTCCTGGTGGGATAGCCTGCATCCATGTTAATGAGATTCTTTCTTAGGCTCCTGGCCTCTCGTTATTAATAAGGCAGTCATAATTTACCCAAGGTTACAGGCAGTATTATTCGATGCACTCATACCCGGCCTCCCCAGAGGAGGTGCCCAAGGACTGGTGACCAGAGTCAGCGTGGGCTCCCTGAACTATAACCTTGCACAGGGGTTCCATCACCTTTCCAAAATCTATCAAATGGGGAAATAATATTTACCTACCTTCCATGTAAGTAAAATACCTGGCATGAAAAGGACGGTACGCCAGCCCAAGTGAGAGCAACAGCCTCCTTCATCCCTGTTTCGACCTTGGGATCGAAGCTAACTCAGTCTTCTGTTTCTGGAAACCCTCATCTTACTAATATCTAGCTTTACAATGAGGAAAGAAGAATTCTAATGAACAGTCTGTTCAAGTTTAAATTAGTTTACTCAAAATAGGTATAACAATATTGACCTAGTTTTTAACTTGTTTGCTTTGTAAACGTTCATTGAATGATGGCTCTGAATGCTTCTTTCTTCACTGACTCTGTGTAAAGTCACCAATGACATCCTCTACTTAAACCCAGTAGCCCTGTCTCCATCTTTATTCTATGCGGTTTTCTGAAGCGTGTGGCATTTCTGCTATTTCCTGAAAGTCCATCATCTTTTCATTTATTTAACACAGCCAGTTCTGATTCTCTTTCCTTTTTGACCTGCCCATCTGTGTCTTTTCATTTGGGGGCCGGGGGGGTATGTTGTCCTCCCAACCTCTAATAGTATTTCCAAAGCAGATGGTAATGCTGTGTGTGTGTGTGTGTGTGTGTGTGTGTTTTAGAGAGGGGCAGTTGGTCATTTTGTGCATGCTCCCAGGCTGCTGAACTTTCACTGATTAACTTCCAGATCCATAACCTCAGAGAGCTCCCCAGGCTCTCTGCACTACCTGCAGGAGGCTCCTCATCTCTTTTAGGTCACCATGTTCAGAACGCAACTTATCTCTTTCCCAAACCATGCCCTCTGCCCGTGGTCTCATGCTTGGCCAACAGCCTACCAACTATCCCAGCTTTCAGGAGAATTCTCATTGCCATCTTGACTTCTTCCTTCTCTCCAAGATCTTTCCAGAGGCAGTGAGGCAAGGGCATGATTCTGAGTCCTAGTGATTCTTACCACTTTGGCTTCAACTTTCTTCCCATGTTCAATACTAACTGGCATCCTAACTTTTACATCCTAGCAATTCTTATGCCCTAAATTCTTGACATAAATCAACTCTAAACCACACACAATTATCTCCATTTTACAAATGAAAAAACATGAACAGTGAGTGAAAGCGCTGGAGACGAAACTCTACACACCTGACGCCAAAACTCCTGTTACTTTGCCTGGCAACTGTTGCCTTTCAACTGGTCTCTTGTTAATTATGCACTTCTTCCCATGTCCCATATTTGTGCTTGATATCACTATCATCCCAACATAAAGGAAAATGAAAATCTCAGGATCATTTGACTCTTTGTGCAAAAAAGCAGATCAAGCCTGGAGGCTGAGCCATGCAACATCCCACCCAAATGATTAGTTATGACTAACAGAAGCATCAGCCAGATCCCTGTGGAAAGGTGAAAGACCTCAGGCGTCTGCCCCCACAGATCATTCATAATGAAATTGCTTGCTGGCAACTTTAGGTATAGGCTAACTCTAGCTCCCATTCAATTCCACACTAACAATGTTGATTACAAGTTTATCTTCCTGGGTGCAGAACAGAGACAAGACAAGATCAATCATTCCTCCACCTGCCCAGGGACATCCACATAATTGATTTTTTCTTCACTCCATTTTTTTCTTCAAACATTCACCTTATCTTACATAAAATGTAGATTTCTTGGGCCTCTCAAAAATGTAAGCATTTGTCTTGCTGCCTGCTCACCTCTTCCTTTTTCTTTCTGTGTGCCCTCTCCCCTTTACAGACTGAAGTTACCAAATCCCTGGTCTGAAAAATAGTTACAGATGTGGCTTGTGTTTTTCCCAGGCATCCTCTTAACACTTTGGCTTAATAAACCTCCACTGAATGGGATCTTTACCTGAGTCATTTATATAACTTAGATTGTCACCAAGCTTGCAACAAATTGCTTCTATCTTGCCCCTCCTTTGCTCAAGAACCTCCTATGGCTCCCCATTGTCCTCCACAGTCTCCAAAAACATCCTTTGTGGCAGAAGTATGAGCATGTGCCCCTGGAAAGGCTGGGGAATTTATCCCTGAGAGGCCTGGATTAATCTCCCAGAGCTGCCTTAACAAATTACCTCAAACTAGGTGACTTAAAACAGAATTTATTCATTTAAGGTTCTGGAGGCCAGAAGTCTGAAATATCTCCCTTTTCAGTCTCTGAGAGAGCAGGATCCTTCCCTGCCTCTCTGGCCTGTGGTGGTTCCAGGCATTCATTGGCTGTGGCAACATCAGTCCCATCTCTGTCTCCATCTTCACATGGCCTGGTCCCCTGCATCCTCTCCCTTCCTCTGATACAAGATGGATATTTGTGTATTTGGAAGATAAATCACTATACATCCTGTATAATGACATTGTCATTAAATTTATGTTCCACCCTAGTACAGGATGATGTCATCTCATCATCCTTTTTTTTTCTTTTTTGACAAAGTCTCACTCTGTTGCCCTGGGTAGAGTGTTGTGATCTCATAGCTCACAGCAACCTCCAACTCTTGAGCTTGAGCAATCCTTTTGCTTCAGCCTCCTGAGTAGTTACAGGAGGCTGTAGGACTATAGGTACCTTCCACTGCACTCAGCTAGTTTCTCTATTTTTAGTAGAGACAGGGTCTCATTCTTGCTCAGACTGGTCAGCATCCTTAACATGGAACGTCCGCAAATAATTTTTTTCCAAATAAGGCCACCTTCCCAGGTTCCAGGTGAACGTATCTTAGGGGACATCATTCAAGCCACCACCATTCAAGGCCCAACATGAGGGAGACATTCCTTTAAAGTGTGTGTTTTATCTAAAAATGTACCAGTATGTATGTTTCTGCATTCTACAATACTTCAAAGTATTAAAAGAGCAAAGAGTATAAAGCTTTTGCCTAAAAATCACATCAGTATCATACCAATGATTTATCTTCCAAAGGCCTCTTGAGCTCAGTCCTACCATAGTGATCTCCTTTTTAACTTTGTCCAACATAAGGCATTGTTTCTGTCACTCTACTCTGCCCACAGTGCTCCACTGAGTAACACTAATTGCCACCTTTTATAGTGCAGAGGCAGCTAGGAGTTTCCTGTCCCCTTCCTCCTCCTTTAGAGCCCCAATCAGGACATCCTTGGACTCAAGACAAGGGTACTGTCCAAGTCAGACCGTCCCATGATCCTGTGGCTTGGGGCCATTTCACCTCTCTGGGCCTCAGAAAGTAATAGTTTCCTTGCAAAGAGTTGTGAGGATTAAATGAGATAATGTAAATATGTCTGAACTGTGTTCAGCCCATGGTAAACACTCAGGTCAGCTTTTCCATGACCTTCCATACCAGCCCTCCATTTAATTAAGCATGTCTAGTGCATTTATATTTGTAAGTCATTATGAGATTAATTCAGGATTAATTCATTTGGTGCATACACTAAAGAACACCTGGAAATAGGAAGAGTGGATGTATGTTTGTGCTACTCAGAGAGATAAGAACCCAAACAAGAGTGAAGTGAATGGATAGGGAAATGGTTTAGGAGAAATTGAGAGGAAAGATTAGAAGGGTGGATAACAGCAATACACAAATAACTGTCATATAAAGTTAAATGTAAAAAGTACCCCCCAAAAAATATGTTCTGATAATCAGGAGAAGCCTGAATCTTTATGAAAGGTGGTGGCATTAGCAATAAACCTTGAGAAATGCACTGAGGGAGGCTGCTGTGACTTAGCTGCCCACATCCAGCCCTTCCCCGGATTGAGGGAGGCCCCTGTTTGAGCCTCAGAGGGAAGCAGGTGGACTTCTCTGCCTCACCCTTCCCAGAAGCCTGGGGGAGTGAACAGCTTGGGACTGGCCAGTGGAGTTGTTGCCTCAATCCTTTGAAACTGAGAAGGGTGGCAAAGATAGGGAAGGGTGGGGTTCAATTTGGGGTGGTTGACATGGTCCCAGCACTTCCCTTTTACAGGAATTAAGTGGCTTGGTTCTCACCCCTTTTCCAGTTGCTCTGGGAGCTACTAGAGGACTCTGGGGGCACAGGGAATGGAGCAGAGGACGCACACGGAGGATCCCAGGAGAAGAGGCCAGGAGGGGAGCAGGTGAGTGAGAGTTTCCCTGGGGCTTTACAGGGGAGACTCACTCGGTGCATGCTCTAAGGAAAACCTAGAAGTAGGAAGAGCCTGCCTGCAATAATAATCCAAACAGGGGTGGCTGAGTGAATGGGAAAGCAGCTCAGGGGAAGCAGAGAGAAAGGACTCCCCAGGAAGCGGCAGCTGCTTGGATGTGGAGGACCAAAGAGAATGAAACTTGGACCTGAAGGCTTTGATGTGGAGAATTGCAAAGAAAATGGTGCCAATATCAGAAAAGAAAAGGGGGAGAACCTGTTGTGAGGAATGAACAGTTTCATTTTTGTACATTCCCTTCAGTTTAATGAATATTTATTACAAATTTACTGCAGGAGGTAGACAAATGAGCAGGCCCCAGTTCCTGCCCTCAAGTGACTTTTTACTAGAAAAGTAGCTATTTCTGCTGTAAATATTCCACTGGGGTAATGAGCCTTATTGTTTTTTAATTGTGTCATCCATCTTCAAGTGGATGTAAACACCCTGAGGGCAGGAACCAAGTCTGATTTTCCTGGACACCCTGGCCCTTCTCCTGCCTCCACAGTACAGAGCAGACACTTCCCAAATCCTTTACCTTGGGTGCAGATTCCACACTTAGCTTGTCATAGGTTTGTAAACAATGAAAGAGCCCTTGAGAACTCACTGTAAGAGTGTCAAAGCAAATACTAGTGGACTGGCTGGTTTCCATATTTCATTTTATCTCCCTTAGCACAGGGAGAAGGGACATTATGAGATTTAAGACAGCATCATGAGTTCTCACCCAAACTGTAATAAAGTATCTTGTCACTTCCTCTTCAGACTCAGGAAGAGGTGAGAAAGCCCTCTCTCAGTAATTGATAGCATTCTTTTTTTGTTTGTTCATTTTTGTTTTGTTTTGTTTTGCTTTGCTTTGTTTTTGAGATGCATTCTTGCTCTGTCACCCAGGCTTAAGTAAAGTGATGTTGTCATGACTCACTGCAACCTTAAACTCCTGGGCTCCAGTGATCTTCCTGGCTCAGCCTCCTGAGTAGCTCGGACTACAGGCATGTGCCACCACACCTGGGGAGCTTTTCTATTTTTTGTAGAGACAGGGTCTCACTCTTGCCTAGGCAGCCTCAAACTCTTGGCCTCAAGCAATCCTAAAGTGCTAAGGTTACAGACACAAGCCCCCTCATTTGAAATCTGCATCAGAATTTATTTTTTTTTTTTTCAATTACCACTACCAAGGGCTAAAGTTCATTTACACACCCCCAAAAGTGAGACGTCTTCTATATATGATCAATGTGATTCTCCTGCTTCTAGGTCTGAATTATGATCAGGACTTCAGGAAAGAAATGTACACTATCTTAATGTTAGCATAAATGAAAAACAAATACAGTAATACTATAAAGTTGAGTGTAATTTAGAGTAAAAAAGAGAGAGGAAAAAAATGTAAGGGTGCCAAAACATCAACTGATCTATCAGCCTGCATTTTTTCAGTGAACACTTGGCAGTGGCAGTAGATGTTACACATTCAACCTTAAAACTTGAAGGCTGCTTGCTCTGAAAAATAAAAATGATCAAACATTAAATTGTTTTAGGTCATCAGTAATAGGGCAGAATTAGTTTCAGATAGGAACAATTTTAAGAGCTATATAACTTTAAGAAAGGTAAGAGGATTTTACACAAATTTCCATTTTTGAAATCTGCCTTTGGGTGAACAACATAGATGAGACATTTCTGTTAGTTACAATAACTCTCAATTAATCAGAATGCCTCTAGAAGGAGATGTTGTCCTAAATTAAGTTTTCATGTTGGTATTCCTTAACCCCTTCAAAAAGCCCCTTCATCTGGAACATAAATTGAAATTAAATGTGTGTGTATACGCATACATACACATGTATACAGTAAGCTGGTATCTCACCTTAGAAAACATGGTATAGTAATTGAAAGGAGTCTTTTTTTGATGTCAGGTGCCTTATAATGCCTCAGAGTCATCATTCTGGATGTGCAGCCTTATATTATAGTGCTAAGTGTATAAAAGATTGGGTGGAATCTTCACAAGTCAGAGCCACATGCTAAGGGTTTTTTTAAGTTAATGAAATGCACTTGTTTTCCTGCATTTGCTACTTTTTTCCAAAAGTGAAGTGCTGAGTAGGAGATATTACCACTGAATGAAGACCCCAGTTACTTCAAGTCTAGTAGTTCAGTGCTTAAATGTATGTTTTAAAGGGAAGACTTCTAAAATACCAAGCCCTTTTCAACTTGGGCCAGTGAGTAAAATGCTGCTTTTATTAATCATAATCCTCCCTAAAAGAAAAAAAAATCAGTTCATAGGGAAATGTGTTTAAGAGATGCCCTGATGTGATCTCTTTTTCACTTTCAATGTACTGCTCAACAGCTTTTTCGAAGAACTTGATGGAAATTTTCAAACTGGGAGTAGACTATGTTTAATGCCTGGTGATGTCTGGGCCGCCCTCACTTCCTCCATGATCCCGTTAAGCTGTTTCCTTGGAGTTCCTCTCATACTCTGAAACTCTTAGTCAGAAATGTCTTAATTTCTAGTAATTTATGTCCACGTGGTATTGCACGATGACAGACTAATTCAGAGCAAGAATAGTTTCTTTGAATTCCCCAGAATGTCTTCCTAATATCTCACACAGAGCTTACAGTTAACAATAATTTTTTGAAGGAAAGGGGTGGGATAAACATCAGCTACTTAGAAATACCATTTTCAAAAATGCAAATTTATTTATCTGTGTTCTAAGTTAGGATGATGAACGCTGTAGTGATTAGTAGCTGCCATTCATGGCATTCTTACAGCTGGTCAAGGGCACCGTCTCATCCTAACAGCCCTGCCGGGAGTTGTGAGTATCCCCATTTATAGATGAAGAAACTGAGGATTAAATGCTCCAAAAACTTCTCTGAGGTCACAAAGCTGTCAAGTGGTTATAAGGTTTTTCTCATAATTTCTCATGTGAATGAATATCCATTGTAGATTTACAAGGTACCTAAGAACTGCAATCAAGATTGAATAAACTTGCACTCATTTTAATATTCAATGAAATGAATCTAACAAAATTACTCTCCCCCACTTCACTCTAATTTTATTAAACATTTCTGATGTTTACACTGGAACAGGGGCTGTGGGCCATAGGAATGTGTCCTATGTGCCCGGAGCCTTCACCTGCAGGGCTCACCCAGACACACTCAGAGACAAACCGCAGTGGGTGTGAGTTTCCTATTGCAGCCATATCAAGTCACTAAACGACACAGAGTTATAAGATTGTTCAGTTCCCTAAGTCAACACGGGTTTCTCCCTGGGCTAACATCAAGGTGCCACCAGGGCTCTGTTACCTTTGGGAGGCTCAAGTTGGGTCATTTGTATTTTTCTTGCCTTTTTCTAGCTTTTGGGGGCCACTTACATCCTGTCGGCTGGTGGCTGTTTCCTTCAAAGCCAACAATGATGCATCTTCTCTGACCCTGCTTTCATTTTTTAAAATTTATTTATCTTTTGTTTGTTTGTTTTAATTAAATCGTAGCTGTGTACATTAATGCGATCATGGGGCACCATACACTGGTTTTTATCTTTTTTTTTTTTTAGATAGAGTGTCACTCTGTTGCCCAGGATAGAGTGCTCTAACATCAGCCTAGCTCACAACAACCTGAGACCCCTAGCTTCAAGCAATCTTCTTGCTTCAGCCTCCCGATTAGTGGGGACTATAGGCATGGGCCACCACCATGCCTGGCTAATTTTTCTATTTTTAGTAGAGACAGGGTCTCCCTCTTGCTCAGGCTGGTCTTGAACTCTTGAGCTCCAGAGATCCTCCCGTCTCAGCTGCCCAGAGTCCTAGCATTACAGGTGTGAGCCACCTTGCCTAGCCTCTTGCTTCTGGTTTCAAAGTCTCCCTCCAGCTGGGAAAGGTGGTCCTCCCTGCAGCACGCAAGTGAGTACCATGGGCTTGCCTGGCTACTCCAGATCATCTCCCCAACTCAAGGCTCATACCCTTACTGATCTCTCCAAAGTCCCTTTGCCACAGAAGGTAATATAACCGTAATGTAACCATTCACAGGTTCTGGGGACAAGGAAGAGAGCAGCTTTGAGGGGCCATCATCCTGGAACAGGAGGAGCTTCACGGAGAGCTTGGGCAGAAGAATTCCATTCACTGAGGTGAGAAGGAAGGAGGATATTGTGCCCTTGCAAACCACCAGCTGACAATATTCCCTGAACACATCGTCACCATTTAATGCTCTACAGATAAATGTAACACACCTACAGAAAACCACATGGAGCAAATGGCCTAACGTGCTATTAGGAAACAAACTCCCTTATAACCATAGCTTCTTCCCAAACTTCATCTCCTCCCCCTACAGAATTCCCTCTTTTCTCTCTGTGTCAGCATACAAGTACACATTCCCACTCACTGGTTTGCTTTCACCTGTTGGATTTATTTTAATGTATTTTTTAAATTAACCTGCAGGTTCGATATCCACCTCTCTATTTTTCTTAGCAGTCCTGGTGGAGGAAGCTGGATCTTTCACCCTTTCGAGAGGCCATGGTCTGGATTTTGCTGATTGCATTCCCAGTACAGTTGGACGCCTTCTCTGTCCCCTGTGTTTCCTGTAATTTGGTGTTTGGATCCAAAATATCTTCATTGTGTCATTTCCTTGCTCAGAAAACTATCAGCTTCCCTAAACTCCTCCTCTTGGCTCTCAGAGGGCGCGTGTAGCTCATGAACGGAGGTGGGCTTTGCCTCCGAGGGCAAAGAAGGTGTCCTCACTTCCCTTGACCCATGAGGTGTGTGTGGGGTGAGGCGTCCACGGGAAGGTGCTCTCAGTCCCATGAAGACAGCATGCTCGTCTCCTCCTTGGGTTCTCTCTCCTGCCCTGCTGCTGACAATCAAAAACAATTTAAAGTTTGATCATTTTTATTTTTCAGGGAAGCAGCCTTCAA
This sequence comes from Loris lydekkerianus, assembly GCA_963574355.1. NCBI lineage: Eukaryota > Metazoa > Chordata > Mammalia > Primates > Lorisidae > Loris > Loris lydekkerianus. The sequence continues at coordinate 22,127 of CAUYPK010143246.1, forward strand.
GGTTTAAAGTTATGACGTGTAATGTCTTCTACCACAAAACTCATATTGTGGGGGTATGAGTTTTACCCTTAATTGAGGGTAAAAAATGTCTCTCTTTTTACCCTCAATTAAGTTCAACTTTATAGTGTTACTTCATCTGTTTTTCTCTCATTCAGACAATTAGTGCATAGTTTTTACCTGAAGTGCAAATCATAATTCTGAGCTAGAAGCCGGCAAATTATATTGATTGAACATAAAAGACACCTCACTGTTTGGGATGTGTGTATGAACATTAGCTCTTTGTAGTGGTGATTTTTTAAAGACAGAGTCTCACGTGTCACCCTCATTAGAGTGCTGTGGCATCACAGTTCACAGCAACCTCAAATTCCTGGGCTCAAGCGATTTTCTTATCTCAGCCAAGAAGCTGGGACTACAGGCACCCACCATAATGCCCAGCTATTTTTTTTTTTAAGAGATGAGGTCACGCTCTTGCTCAAGCTGGTCTCAAACCTGTAAGCTTAGGCAATCCACCCACCTCGGCCTCCCAGAGTGCTAGGATTACAGGTGTGAGCCACTGCGCCCGGCCTATGGTGGTGATTTTTTCTTTCTTTTTTTTTTTTTAAAGGAATGCTATTAGTCACTGAGAGAGGGTTTTCTCACCTGCCCCCTCTTGAATCTGAAGAGAAAGTGAGCAGGTACTTTGTAGTTTGGGTGAGAACTCACAATGATGCCGCCTTAAGACTCGTGCTATCTGTTCTCCTTGTGCTGAGGGAGATAAAGTGATGAAACACGGACACCTGCCAGTCCCCCAGGACTGGTTCTGAAACTTAGCGTGAATTCTTAAAGAGCGCTGTCTTGGTGTCTTACAGTGAATGCTCACAGTCAGAGAAGAATGGGAAGCGTAAGAAGGGTGGAAAGGCCAGAATTTTAAGAATATTCCCTTTCAGATATAGGCTCCACAATTTGCTCACTGGCTCTGGTTGCTCTCAAAACAATCAGCTGAAAGCTTCCATATTTTTTCCTAGTTTTTTTCATTATCATCATGGTGGGGTGGGGGGTCCGGAAACAATCTGGGCATCCGTTTGGAAGTTAAGAGAAATCGCATTTTCTTCAACCAAGGGAAACAGTCCCAGTGGCTATCAAATGTGCAGGCTAACCTTCTGTAACTGCTCAGAATTACTGAAGAAAGGAGCATGGAACTGGCAAAAGGGTGTAGTTTCTCTAATTTGGTGGGGAGGCTGCCTGGGGAATCGCTCAATGGAGATGTTTGAACCATGACCAAGTGCCCTGTGCAGCCGGGGCTAAGCAGTGAGTCACTCTGGACATCAGCAGCTGATGGAGCCCCACATCTGAAGCCCCATGGTACTTACTACCCAGGTCCCCTCCCCATCAGGACCCCAGGCCCCACTTCATGCTATCACCCTTCACAACTTCCCCTCCTACTGACCCTATGGTATCATTTTACCCTGGCGTCACTAATATATATACACATATTCCCAGTGTGATTTGCCTTAGACCCTGAAACCTCTAAATCCCTGTGCTATTCAAAGACTGATTCCTAAGTAGAGTAGAAACAAGGTGACACTCCAGCAAATTACTTTTTTTTACCCTGTTAGTATAAGCAGAGGGGAAAAATGGATGTTGTTGAAGAAATTGGTCTAAAACTTGCACTAATTTGGGAAACACCGACATGACTTAAAAGTAGATACTGTTGCTTAATTCGAATTACTGTAGCAGACACTGTCAGTGACTGCCCCACATCCGCCCTACAGGCCAGCCACAGCTCTGTTGCACAGGCCCCCCACGGCCTCAGATGCTAACGGTTTACTATCTCAAGCCCTGGGTAGCTCTCACTGGGGGCTGCCTCTGGCCACAGGTGTGCTTGTCCCTCAGGTGGGGACAGGGCTGAAGTGCCAGGGAGTTCACCCTCCATGAATGCCCCTGTGTGCCCAGTTGATAAAGGCCCCAGCTTTTATGCTGAAGTGTGTTTGACATGGTCTCTCAGAAATGCCTCAGCGGGACTCAGCCCCAGCTGCCCACAGCCAGGCCCCACTGGTGATCTTCCTGCTTTTCCCCCCTCACATCTAATCCCCATCCTAGCTTTCTGAGACACCCACTGGATTGGTTTGCTTGGGCTGTCATAACAAAGAACCCCACATGGGGGGCCGTAAATGACATATGTTTATTTTCTCACAGTTCTGGAGGTCCAATGTCAAGGTGCTGGCAGGTCTGGTTTCTGCCGAGGCCTCTCTCCTTGGCTTGCAGACAGCCGGGGTCTCACCACGTGCTCACATGGTCTTTCCTCCATGCACACGTGCTCTTGTTTTCTGTTCCTCTCCTTATAGAAATGCTGGTCCTATTGAAATAGGGTCCTCCAACCTTCTGACTTTATTTGACTTTATTTACCTCTTTAAAGACTGTGATTCTCTACATATTATCACCTCGAGGATTGGGCTTTAACATATAAATTGTTATAAATTAGGGCTTTAACATATAAATTTGTCGTGGACAAAATTTAGTCCATAATACCTGGATGCAAATCCTTATCCCAGGGTTGGAACCAAATCTAAAACAGCTCTGTATCAATCTAAGGTTGTTATAAAGAATACACACACACACACCTGGTTTGGCAAAGCAAGTATTCTTCCTACCGGAAGATGCCAAGAGTATCCCAAGCCAGATTCCCTGCAGCCTTGAATTGTACCATGTGAGAATGAAAGTGGGTGGGAGGGGAGTGGCATTTCTCTTTAAAAGAGAATACATACGGATTCAAGAGTTTTGCTTTCTCTGCACCCAGTTCCTTTCTGCCCCTAATTACCATTGTTCTACACAAAGGCAGCTGGGTGCACAGCTTGACTGATAGGAAGAAATTCAGGAGACCATCACCCAGGAGAGTTCCATCTGGGAGTCATGTACTGGGTTTCTTGGCACTTACCTAAGCAGCTAGGTATAGATATTTCAGGTTCCTCTCATGGGGACTAATTTCAGATTGTTACTCATCCACCCTTGAGGATCATTGTGAGGGGTTCCAGAACCGGCATTCCTCCCACGGTGGGGTCTGGACAAATCTCACATCTTGCATGTGCACACACTACTATTTTTCAATATAAGTGATCAGGCGGTGACGGATATAACACAAATCCATTTTGCAGTGTTGCTGAATTCATTGTGCTTTTAGCCACATGTTTTTTAATCAGAGGATATTTAAACTACACGTGACCACCAGCATGTAAAAGTCTTCCAAAAAGTTGTGTTTAGGTAAAAAGGGATCCTCCTACACAAAATTGTGGGGTCATTGTTCTCATCCTGTAACAGAGAAATGTTTCTAACTACAGGGTTTGAGAACAGAATCTGTAACCTGCTTCCTGTCCCGGGCTCCTCAGCCCTAGAATAGTTTCCTTAACCAGAATGGCCTGTGCCAATGGCTCTTCTGCTCTAGCTATTCTTGTCCCCCGCTATCTGCTCTCTGTCTTGTGATCTTCTCCTGCCAATATTTGTCATTCTGTTCAGGCAGGTTGATCAACACTTACCATATGCCTTGCCCTCTCCTGTAACTACCACTTCATTCAAAAGCCTTCTTAACCCCACCCACATGTAGTCTTAGCAGATTTGAAGACCTTCACCTAAATACAGGAATGAAGAATTAGACTGGGGGAGATTCACGCAAAATAGTGTATTAATTCTTAAAGGGCAGCAGTGCCCAGTGTGGCAGGCGCAGTCAGTTCTTGCAGGGAACTGTGCATTCCAAGGGAATAAGGCTGGTACTGACTGCGCCTGCCACACCGGGCAAGGTAAGCTCTCAGGCCCTTCACAGTACTTAATACTCAGAAAATATTCTTGAAGGCTGTGCCATTGGTGTTACCAATAAAATGTATGCTGACAGGAGGTTTTTGTACAATATAATCATCATCATTCTCTACCAATGTAATCTAAACTAAAATCTGAGTGCAGATCAAAGGTTCTTAAATAATTGGCTCACTTAAAAAAATAATAAGTTAACTGATGACTCCATACTGAATCTCAGAGTCAAAGCATTCTATAATAGACATACCCTTATTTGACAATGTGAATGTTACTTTCTTTGCATTATTATTATTATTATTGCTTAATATTTTGATGTAGCAGTTGTCTGATTCCTTTTCTGAATGTATTTATGTTCGTTTGTTCTTTACGAGGTTTTTGTTTCTAGTTCTTATCTTAAATATTGTTATTGTTATTAAATTTAAAAATAAATAAATAATAAAATAATTGGCTCAAAGACTGAGATTAATTAAGATCTTTACAGTTAAAACAGACAAGTTTATGGATGTTGGTGATTTCTCCTTCTGATTGTTTTTGTATCTGTCCTTGCAGGCAAAAATAAGGAATATTTATCACTTTATAAAACACTCCCCATAGACCTAACAGAAGAACATTTTAACTGCTTAGAAATCAAATACCAGGCTCGGCACCCATAGCTCAGCAGTTAGGGTGCCAACTACATACACCGAGGCTGGTGAGTTCGAACCCACCCAGCACTAGCAAACAACAATGACAACTACAACAATAAAATAGCCAGGCATTGTGGTGGGCACCATAGTCCCAGCTACTTGAGAGGCTGAGGCAAGAGAATCCCTTAAGCCCAAGAGTCTGAGGTTGCTCTGAGCTGTGACACCATGGCACTCTAGGGAAGGCAACATAGTGAGACTCTGTCTCAAAAAAAAAAAAAAAAGAAAGAAAGAAAGAAAGAAACCAAATACCACAAACAACTTTATAAAATTGTAGCAACGTCTATACAGAGAGTGACAGCAGCAGTAGAAAAACTATTCACATACAAATTATTGGCAATGTGTATGTAAGCCAATGTGTATTGGCTTGTTATGATATTTACATAACAAGCACTGGCTGTTACAAAAGAGGCAACTTTGTTTCCTGAGGGTTGGATTATGCCATACAAATTGACAGCTTTATTTAAGGATTGTCTTCACTTTGCAAACTTTCAGTTATTTAGAATGATAAATGTGGCAAATTCCAGAATTTACTTTTCATACTGAAGTTCACTGGTTATACAGAGGTGAGGCATCAACGTGACTACTTCAAATGAGACAGAAAATTACTATTGAACAGAAGCACCTTTAGCTAAAACTCACAAATAGAGCATGGTTGCTTTCTTTAGCATATCTTGATGATATTTTTAAAGAACTATATTTGGCAATGGAAGGCCCCTATGTTACTAGGCCTAAAATTACAGCTTAAATGTCAGCAATGTATCTGAAAGCTAAAGTTTTGACTCAACATACAAAACAAATAAATTAGATGGTTTAGAAACTTTAAAATTACCATCCAACAAAGAACGATGTATTTCTGTATCTGAATTTTGAAATGTTAATATGGTTTTATATTTTATATTGTTCAAAGATACATTTGACAAGTATCTTCTGCCCAGTGATAATAAAACTGACTGAAGAATTTTACTTCAGGTTTAACAGCTATCAGTTGAGAAACAGTACCATTTATATGATTTTGTTAAATGCAGTGTGCCTTACTATTTCTCTTTCTTTCTTTTTATCCTACACTTCCCTCCCTCCCTCCTTCTCTCTCTCTCTCCCTCTCTCTCTCTTTCTCTTTCTCTTTCTTTCTTTTCACAGAGTCTCACGGCACTCTACCAAGGGCATCACAGCTCACGGCAACCTCAAACTCTTGGGCTTAAGTGATCCTCTTGCCTCAGCCTCCCAAATAGCTGGGACTGTAGGCACCCACCACAAAGCCCAGTTTTTCTTAGGGTTTTTTTTTTTTTTTTTGGTTGTTTTTGTTTGTTTGTTTGTTTGTTTTTTGTAGAGATGGGGGTCTCCTGCTCAGGCTGGTCTTGAACTCCCGAGCTCAAGCAATCCACCTGCCTCGGCCTCACAGAGTGCGAAGACTATAAGTATGAGCCGCTGCAGTCAGCCCACTAGTTCTTCACTAAGTTTCTGACTTAGTTTAATTAACAGGCATCCAGATTACAAGATAAACTGTTGTTATGACTTTTACTAATTGAACTATTTGTCTTTATGAATTACAATTGTTTCAATACTCTATGAGCTCACTGAAGGGAGTTTAAGACTATACTTGATATCTGTAAGTCCCAATTCCTAAATTTTGTATTCATGTTACTGTTCTCAACCAATTCCTTTATAAGTAAATGTTATCAATTTCAATGTAGAAGTACATTTATGCTAATAAATATCATATTTTATGTTTTATGTATTAGAGTTCTACCTATGAATTTTGTTTCTATAAAAACCTTTGATGGGTAAAAAAATCTGAATATCCCTAGACTAATTGATTTTTAAGTTTCCTTCAATCCCAGAGACTCTATTCTTCTAATATGAACTTGAAACAAATTTCTATGTCTTCCAAAAGACTGACATATTATCCAACTTAGATATATACCCAAAAGATACATATGCACCCCCCAAAACATACATACAGACGTTCCTATCTGTTCCTATCTTGTAGTTCAGTTGCATTTTCTCTCAAGCAATCCAATTGCATTCTTTAGTCACTATCAGAACCAGACATGCCAGATTTCCTGACTTTCCAATTTGTGATTCCTCATTTCTCTTCCCTCAAGAGAAGAGAGCTCAAGTTACTTGCTTTGGGGCTAGTTCACTTTTCATCTATACTTTTGCTGAACAATGAATGGAATAATTTATATATAACAACAACAATAAAAGTGGAAAACAAGTAATATTGGTATATTGTTAACTCTAATAAAAAGCTTTTAGTGAGTAAACCTTTAGAATTATTGACTGGGACAATATTTTAGTCATTCCTGCTACCATACAAAAATATTTACTAGATGAAAAGATTGTGGAGAATCCTTGTATGACAAAATTGAAATATGCTATATCCCTGATCATGGTCTTGTGGCCCCAGGGTATCTCCAGCTGCATAACAAAGTACCTCTAGATTCAATGTTTAAAGTAATATCTATGTATTAGAATGATAAATGTGGTGAATTTATAGTTTCCATGGATCTGAATTCCTGGTATGGTGTAGCTGATTGCCTCTGAGTTAATTTTTCTGTAAGGTTACAGTTGGCCATGGTTGTGGTCTCATCTGACGGCTGTACCAGGGCAGGAAAACCTGCTTCAATTTGACCCACGTGATTGTTGGCAAGACTCAGTCCCACACAGTTGGAGCCAGTCCTCACTGGCTGTTTGCTAGAGGGCTCCCTCAGGGCCTTTTCATGTGGGTCTGCCCACAGCTCAGTTCACAACGTAGCAACTGACTTCCCTCAGAATGGCCAAGAGAAAGACCAGGAGAGAGTGTCCAAACAGAAGCCACAGACTTTTTGTTAAACCTCATTGTTAAAAACATCTTATCCCTATTTCCATATTCTTTTTGTTAGAAACAAGTCTCCAGCTCCAACTCACATGGAAGGGAAGAGTCTTACCCAAGGGCACTAACCCCAGGAGGTGCGGATCACTGGGGGATTATCTCAAGGCCCTCTCCCATGGGAACTTAAGAAGAAACCTCTTGCCTCTCCTTCAGTCCCCCTGATCCCAGTCAATCCCCTTCCAACCTATCAGATAACAACCGGGGTAAGTAAGCCCTAAATTACCCAGTAGACCTAAATGGCTGATATCCAACACCTTCCTTATCCCTATTCAGCCATCCAAGTCAATTATGGGGGTGGAGGTGACAGTGATCAAGGGTCCAGCCCTCCTGTCCTCAGGCCCTGAGTGTCTTAAATTGTGCCCTCCTAGAACTGGAAATGGGAAACCAAACTCTGCTCACTAGAAATCACAGGGCATGTGATGAGAGGCCCAAAGCTCCTCTCTTCCTCTGTAATCCTACTTTGTCTCTCCCTGTCAGATTGTTACCACGCTCACTGCATATAAAATGACTTTTTAAGGTTAAAGAATTCTTTCCCCAAAGTTGGGGTTGACATACAGCGTGTATACTGCAGCTAAGCCTTTGCTGCCTGCCTAGCTGCCTCAGTAGTTTCTGGAGCTTGCTAATTGGTATATACGTAGATTTCATCAGCTGGCAGTTTGCAAGATCTGTGGACAGCTTAGGTCTCTGCTTCACCCATTAGCAGCAGCTGCAATGAGGAATCACCTGGGCAAAGCTCACTCACCTGTCAGATGCCACTGCTAACAAAAATAGCATCTTCATGATGGGGAAAAGAAAGCATTGGAAATGTGTGTGAAAAAAATGTAGATTTACATAAAAAACTCCCAGCATGATACATTAACTCATATTCTAAAATGCAGAGGAGACAAGAGGAGATGATTGTCTCAATTTGGGGACAAAAGGGAATATCACTTCTGTTAAGAATCACCCAAGGAAGATGCCATAGACATGGAGGACAAGGAAAGCCTTTGCTTTTCCTCAATTAGCATCATACCTCAGATCATACACGTGGCCCCAGACTTATGCCAAGGGAAGATCTTTTTTTTTTTTTCACAGTTAAATTTGGATCACAGCCTTACTAGCCTTCAGGAAACCTCACTGAGTTCCTCCAGAGTTCTGTAGGAATTCTGGCTACTGCGCAGCCCTAGCAATTTGATTCCTTGAGATTTGAACTGCCTTGCTCTCCTCAGTACAGATCGGAGGGGAAGGAGTTCCTTCAAGAGCTATTGTAAGGCTATATACATTAGCTAAAGAGGCACACATATTTCAACACAAATTTACAAACTGTTATTATCTTGAACCTAGGACTGAAGGTCAGGGTGAGTTAGTGGACCCTTCTTGTTCATCTTAAGCACTCTTGGAAATGATTCTCGATCTAGAAGGAGATGAATTCTGAAATAGGGTAATTCGCTATTTGTAATGCAAATAATTGGCAGCATAGCCTCCACCAGACCCTCAGTATGAAGCAGCAGAGATAGTAGAGTGCTTCTCCAGGTAGCTCTTCAACCGTGCATCACTTCTGACTTCTCACCTTTGTCAGCACAGTTCCCTTGTCACAAGCTGCAGGAATTTATCACACAGCTTTGAATGAAGTGTGGCTGACAAAGCTCAAGGAAAGAGCTTAGAAATAAAATTAAAGAGAGAATTAAAAAAAAAAAAAAAAAGCCCTGCTCAGGGGAGTAAGAGCTTTGGGAAGACAGACACAGGATGGGCTGCTAGTAACTGAGCGGTTCTTTTTATGCTTCCAGTGATTCCTAAGCATCTTTATTTTTATATTTTCTGGGCGACAAATTTTATTGCAACAATGTTTTAAATGTAATAGAGCTATATTCCTTTCTAAATAAATGTGATTGGACCAACTTCAAATCGTCAGGATAGACAAAGTAGGGAATGCATTTGGTTTGGGGGGTATTTTTAGTCACTGAAATAGTTTTTAGGGTACGGTCCATGCTGTGTTTATATCATTTGTACTCTTTCCCACCAAATATCTTCCTCTCCGTATTTGTGAAGATTGTTTTTTCCATAGGAAGCTGTATGATAGCAATCAGAGATACGTAGTCTACAGGTGATGGACATTTGCTGTGAGGAAAGGTGTGGCCGAGCCCCAGCACACCACTGAGTCACCGCTCCACACTCCTGCCCCAGGCTCCTTTGACTTTCTGTGGTCAGGGCACTCTACATTTGTGGGCTCTGGGAAGGATCACACAGCAAGGCACAAGGCAAAATAAAAAAACTGGAGGCAACTCGGACAAACTCAATAGATTTGGAAATTTCTATAAATTTAAAAGTTTTTATGGGCTTCCAGCAAATGGAAGGAGAGTGACAAATGGTGATCCCCGAGCCGTGCTTCTCCTGAGGGTGCCCCTGGGGAAGAAGACATCCTCACAGAGGTTAAAGGGGTCCTGAGCTCCCTGCCTTAGCCCTTCCTCTGTGACCAGGCAGATGGAGCTTTCAACTGTTTCCAGACCCTCCCCACAGCTCCAAAGTAGCACAGGAGCAGCCCATTAGCCCACGTAGTGGAGGACTACACAAGGACACTAGTAACACACGGCCTGGCCCTCTCAAGCTTGCAAAGCCACCCTGGGACTCCACACTGACCTGTCTTGACAGGAGAATGGACCTGCATGCAGTACTGACCTGCACAGATGTCACTACCCCAATCATCCCAGGTGCCTTCCTCTGACTTAAAGATGCAGATCCTCAGGAAAATGGTGTGTGTGAGCCTGTGTGCATGTGAGTATGTTAGGGACACTTTGAAGTCACTAAGCTTCTGTAACCTAGGAGAATGTACCCTCAAAAATAATTGACTTCAGTTATAGAGAAGGAAGACTCTGCTGCTGCTCCTGCAGAATCCTTCATGATGCTCTGCTGACAGGCCCCCTGACTCTCTAAAATCATATGGAACTGATTCCAAGAGAATACTGTCAAACTTTCCCAGAGAATATTTATTGGGAAACAATGAAGCAGGGCTTTATATAACAGCTTTGTTGAAGAATAATTGGCATTTTATAAATTGCACCACTTAAAACTATACAATTTGATAGTTGTGATATATTTATACACCCAGAGAACCATGACCACCATCAAGAGAAATGAGCATACACACCATGAACAGAAGATCTTTATTCTTTGACATCTACAGTGACTAGAAGGGAGGAAAGTTTGCATGGTAGGCTGAGTAACAGCCCCCAGAGATGCTATGTCTTGATCCAGGACCTGTAAGAGACTATTACCTCTTACAGAGAAGAGGGTCTTTGCAGAGGTGATTAAGTTAAGAATCTTGAGGTCGGGGAGATTATCCCGGATTACACAGGTCGACCCTAGGTGCAATCACATACAGTGATTGGATATATAATAGTTGTACAAATTTGTGGGCTACATGCGATATTTTGATATAATATGCAATCACCAAATCAGAGAAACTGGGATATCAGTCGCCTCAAGCATTTATCATTTCCTTGTATCAAGAACATTCTAATTTCATTCTTTTAGCTATCTTGAAATGTACAATTAATTACTACTAACTACAGTCGTATTGTGCTACTGAGCACCACATCTTATTCCTTTTCTCTCAGTGTATTTACGAATCCGTCAGTCATCCCTTCTTTATTTCCACCACCCCTCTACCCTTCCCAGTCCCTAGTCTCTATCATTCCACTCTCTACTTCCATGAATTCAGAGTTTTTTTCCTTTAGATTTCACATGTGAAGGAGAACGTGGGGTATTTGACTTTCTTTTTTGTTTTTGTTTGTTTGTTTGAGACAGAGTCTCACTCTGTCACTCTGAATAGAGTGCGATGTTGTCACGATAGCTCCCAGCAACCTCAGTCTCTTGGGCTCAAGAGGTCCTCTTGCCTCATCTTCCCAAGTACCTGGGACTACAGGCTCCTGACACAATACCTGGCTAGTTTTTCTATTTTTAGTAGAGATGGGGTCTTGCTCTTGCTCAGGCTGGTCTCCACTTGCTGAGCTCAAGCAATCCACCTGCCTCGGTCTCCCGGAGTGCTAGGATTACAGGCATGAGCCACTGTGCCCAGCCGATACTTGACTTTCTTTGCCTGGTTTATTTCACTTAATGTAATGTCCTCCAGTTCTGTCCATGTGGTTGCCAGTGACAGTATTTCTTTCTTTTTATGGCTGAATAATATTCCATTGTATAAATATACCACATTTTCTTTATTCAACCACTGATGGACACCGAGGTTGATTCCATATCTTGGATATTATGAACAGTTCAGCAACGAACAAGTGCAGATATTACTTTGATATGCTAATTTCCTTTCCTTTGGATAGATACCCATCAGTGGGACATTCTTCACAGCAACAGAAAAAAATAATAGCATACAAAGAATTGTAAAGGGAATGTAGATTCTCATTTATCTGAGAGAGCTTACTTATTAACCTGACTTAAAGCAGCAAGATGAACCAAATGATGTCTCAGAGCCTTTCTAAAGGAGGGATTTTAGGATATCTAAAGCCCTTGTCTGGATTAGAGACTAAGAAAGAAAATCTTAATTGGCTTAATGCAGAAAGACATCCACAAAGGTACTTTTTTTTGTTGTTGTTGTTGTTTTTGAGACAGAGTCTCATGTCACCCTGGGTAGAGTGTCCTAGAGTCACAGCTCATAACAACCTCAAACTCTTGGGCTTAAGTGATTCTCTTGCCTCAGCCTCCCAAGTAGCTGGGACTACAGGTGCCTGCCACAACACCCGGCTATTTTTTTGTTGCAATTGTCATTGTTGTTTAGCAGGCCCGGGCGGGTTCGAACCTGCCAGCCCCGGTGTATATGGCCGGCACCCTAACCACTGAGCTACAGGTGCTGAGCCAAAGTTACATTTTTTGAATTTTTACTTAGTTCCTCACCGGAAATAGACCTTTCTTTTAAAGCTCTGATAATGTTCTATCTCAGCCCACTGGCTATGCCAGCCTATATGTCAAGAATGTTTTTAAATTCCCAGCAACAGTGTGTCCTCTCCTCCCCTCTCAGGGCAACGACAACAAGGATGGGCAAAGAAGAAGTATTCCATGAGCTATGGAACCACTGCACCAAGAAACACAACTTCTTTTCTATTAATTTTTATCATTCCTTTACCACCTTTGCTATGGAAATTTCAATTCTTATCAATCCCTGCCAGTCACTCAGTACCCTTTTCAGTGTAGAAGGGAATGAAATCTCTATTCTTTTACATTATGAAACTTAACTTGGCCTATTCGTATTACATCTTTGTTTAGATTTCAATATGTTAAGTTTTACTTTTTATCAAGACTCACATAGAGGATCTACGTGGGTTTTATTAATGTTATTCTTTTCTTGGCAAGACAGGTTTGGAATCTTACAATGTCTTTCAAGTTTGTATTATGATCCATTGAGGTTAAAATAATGTTTGGCTTTTGCTGATGCATCTGCAAAAAAGAGGTAAATGTTCTCCCCTTGAAAGAGAGGGGATAATTTAAGTGACTTTATAGTAATATGCTTACGCAGAATTTCATAAATTGGCAAACTGCCTGTATCCCCTTGATAAATAATAACAAGTAATGACAACAGTTAATGAGAATATTGTTCAAGAAAACAACATTTTTATTGGAATCAATATCATGTTAAAAGAGGGTCATTTACAAGCAATGGGAAAAGATGTCTCATTTAATAAATGATGTTGGAATGAATGTTTGGCAAATTGGGAGGAAAATTTGTTTACACCTTGAAAGAAAGACTAGTAATTCCTCCAGGATTCATTCTCCCATTCTTCTTTAACAATAAACCTTCTGGGTTTTCATAGGGCACTTTGATGCCCAGCTGTATCCCTCTGGCTCCTGGCAGGTAGGTAAATTGTGTGACTTCTTGGGCATTTTCTTAAGAAGGGTATCATATTTTTAATTCTTTCTGCCTTCCCATAGACAGGAACTCACACTTGCCAGTGGCAAACTAACAGTGGGCCATGTGGATGAAGGCAACATCCTGAGGAATGGCCGAACAGGCAGAGGGAGGGAACTTGGATCCCTGGATGATTTCGTGAAACGGAACCTCCTTGCCCTTACCTCCATGACCTGCCTTGTCTCTAGATAATCATAGGATATCATGTAAGAAAGCAATTATGAAATGGAATTAATAATTGAATATAAAAACAGGCCAAAGACAAGAGATACAAATAGGTCATAGGAATATGAACATACACGTGAGTCTTAGTTTACTCTTGAGCAGAAGCAAATTAAAACAGCATCTTTTAGTCTCTCAGATTGGCAAATAATACAAATTAAGAAAGCAAAAACAGAGATCTTTAAGTAAATCAATGAAAAAAGGACACAGAACAGTGATAAAAATCATACAGAAAAGGAAGTACATGTTGAAAACAACGTGCCAATATTTTCATATGTTAATCAGCAATGTTACCAATATTATTATGAAATGTATATGTTCCAACAATGTTGAAGTGATTACATTGGATCCATCCTTTTTGGAGAACCATAAAATTATTTTTTGCTAGCTTTTGTCAATCTAGTATATTGAAATAATTCAAAATACAGCACAGGTTATATGCATGAATATATTCATAACAATACCATTAGTAATAGTGAAAAATTAGAATCAAGATGCCAGACAAAAGAGAAATGGTTATTATGTATCTATTCAGTAGAATATAGTGCAATCATTTAAAATAATATGAGAACTGCAAGAAGTGACAAGAAGATTGAAGTGTTTTTGAGGTGGAAAAAGCAAGATTCAAAACTGTACATACATTAATTTTGCTGTCACGTTGTTGAAGCTGACTTTGTCCACTGTCTCTGCAGCCCAGTTCTGTCTCTCCAGCATAGTCCTGAATTTCGTATGGCTATCTCCACCTGTACAAACCTCCTTCTTCTCCAATCAATCTTCTACACTTCCACCAAAGTAATTTGATTACTGTTTATTCAACAAATATTTATCGAGTGCTAATCATTAGCCGGGAACAGTTGCAGAAGCGTGGGCTGCTGTGATGAAGGAAACAGAGTTCCCTATCTCACGTAGCTCACATTCTATTTGGGAAGTCCAATAATACACCTAAGTCACTAAACTGTGCAGTGAGTTAGGAGCTACCACAGGGGACTTTGACTATGCACTAGGACTGGTCATCATGTCAAGTAGAGCAGTCAGAACAGGAACTTACTGAGGAGCAAACACTTCAAGGGGGTGATGGAGTTAGCTAAGTGTACATTTGTGGAATAAGTATTCTAAGCAGAGGGAATGGCTGGCACTACACTCTAATGTGGGATTGCACTTGCCGTGTTGAAGGACCATCAGCACCACTGCACAGTGAGTGAGCGGGAGCACAGTGACAGCTGGGGCCAGGCTAGCCAGGCACACTGTGGTTCTGACCTCGGGGAGATGGGGCAGAATTGCAGGGGCAGAGCCCTTGGGTTTTAGAATTGTTCCTCTCCTGGGCTGAGGATGGAATGACGGGGCAATGGTGCAAGCAGAGAGACCATCTGGGGGAATGTTCCCATCATCTAGGTGAAGAACAACAGCTCACGCTGGGGTGGTGAAAGGTGGTGGGATCTCAAACATCTTTCAAAGGTAGGAGTATATAATTTCCTAGTAAGATAGGTTAGTGAAGAGGAGAAAGCAAGGATGAGTCCAATCTCTTGGGTTTGAGCATCTGGAAGGATGTCATGGTCACCAACGGCAGTGGACATGTGGAATTTAGATGCCTACCAGACCTCCACATGGTGACAGGTGACTGCAGCAAGGAAGAAACATCCACACTGCGTTTTAAATCAAAGTAAATACAGATTTTTATCTGTGGAAGGCTGAGTTGTTATTGACCAGTTAGCATTATGTTATGTTCTCATTTCCATTGTAGTTTCACTGTCGTTTTAGAGCCAATCATTTCCTTTCAAGTCTCAAAGGCCCAAAGGAGTCTGCATGCTGTGTCTGGGCTGTATTAACCGGGCTGGCAGGATGGGCAGTGACCTTGCACCTGGAGCCTAGATCCTCCCCTCTGGCTCCTCCTCAGCCACTGCACACAGTCTGCACTCTGTGTCTGGTATGCATTAACTGGGCTGGCCAGTGGGCAGTGACCTTACGCCCGAAGCCTAGATCATCCCTTCTGGCTCCACCTCGGCCACCACCCCCATCCCACCCTCGGCAACTCACCTGCAACTCACCTGCACCCAGAGCCCACACTTTCTCCAAATAGCCTTGGTGACTCATGCCACTGGGACCTCGGTGCCAAGTCCCGTCTCCCTGTCTCGTTGAGTGTTTGAAGACCTGGGAAGGCAAAACACAATAGAACTGTGTGGTGTTGAGGGGCTTCTGATGATTATGCTCTGCTCCTTTGGGGAATTCTGTGGTTGAGTTACATTGCTTGAACTACTTGTCCATTTCAGAAGTCCATTATCTTTCTTTTCCTCAAAATTAACTGCAGAAAGCTTGATTGTGAAAGTCTGACCCGGATGTTGGCTTTGGGTTGACCTGGGACAGCCAGTGGTGCGCTTTAACTGAA
This sequence comes from Loris lydekkerianus, assembly GCA_963574355.1. Taxonomy (NCBI): domain Eukaryota; kingdom Metazoa; phylum Chordata; class Mammalia; order Primates; family Lorisidae; genus Loris; species Loris lydekkerianus. Next base: position 37,963 of record CAUYPK010143246.1, read on the forward strand.
GTACAGCTGGGGTCGTCTTCCTCCCACCACCATCTCATCTCCAGCCCCACTAAAATGTGTGCAGTTTTCATTCTTACAGCACTTGGAAATGAGCCAGTCCACAAATGAGTCCCAAACAACAGTAGTACATTTCTGCAAAGTGAAACCATTTGCTCTTAGACAAGAAGCTTTGTTTCCTCAAGTTGAGCTTAAAAGGTGGTGAAGGATTGGCTTCTGGTGCAGAGAGAAGTCTGAGCCCCAGTGTCTTTACTTGTTGGGAGCTGGATGTTGGGACCAGCATGGTAGGTGTGGGTCGGGGGTAGTGTGGCAGAACTCTGTGTCTAACACGAGTCATTGGAGCTCTGAATTCCTGCCACCTGTGACCCCCCAAAATGTCTTAATGTTTCATGTCTCTGTGTCCCTCTTCATAGAGTAAGGATAGTAAAAGCCTCATTACAGGGTTGTAAGGATTTCAGAAGCTTGGAACACATGTGCCTGCACAGGATGCTGGCCGAAAATATTTATTTTCCCTTCTTTTTATGGGAATATTATCCTATTTGAGGTGTTACTGATACAATAAATCCATGTGTTGAAGTGGCTTGTGAAAGATTTTGTGGCTATCAGGGATGCCTTAACACCCCCCTGGTTCTTAAATAACAGAATGACTATATGACATTTGCCAACAGCGCCAGGCAGGGGCCTTGGCTCCTAGGAGGTGACAACATGGTGATCATCCTCCCCTACACAAAGTGGCAAAGTTAACGCCCCTGAGAGAAGCCAGTTTTGAGCAAGGCCGCCTAGGCTTTCCCGCTGCAGCTCCCCCTCCCTGAAAGTGCCTATCCATCGCACACAAGCCCTCCTCGCCGACATGAGCGTCCCTATCAAAGTGCACCCACTTCCTTAATATATCAGTAGCTCCTGCTTGACTAGGCATGTATAAAAATCTTAATTCACTATGACACTAACAGCTATTTTTACCCTTCCTGCGTGATTATTAGACTCACCATGACAGTGGCAAGCATGTGGCATGATTAAAATCAAGCATTCCTGGAAGCCAGCTCTGCAGCAGGACTGTCAGGACAAGCATGGTGCCCTCAAGGTCCTCCTATCTGCCCTGGGGAGGCCCAGCACTGTCATAGTGACTCCAGAAAACATGTTCCTTCAAATTTTTTCATTTACACCCTCTGTCAAGCATCTCCCCAACTCGCCTCTGGCCACTTTGGCTCAAGCAGCAGGGCCAGTCGGTATTTTGAGCCGCTGAACAGAGGATGTCAGATGTCGCTCAGCTATGGTTCTGCTGGAGGGTGTTGGATGGCAGTGCCTCTCTGTAAGGACCTCATCAGAGCTGTAAGGCTTTGAAATGTTGAGGCCTCATATTCATCTCTTTTACCAGTGTTGACATCTGACCGACTGAAAATTGCCCTTGAATCTTATTCAAACATTTGCCCTCCTCTGTCTTATTGTTTCTGGTGCTCGGGAGAGCGTCCACAAATGGCACAGATCGGATGGCTGTATCAGCAATCCCTGTGTATTGTCTCCCAGGCTAGGAATCTGCCTTAAGCCCTGTGCATAACCAGAGCCAAACTCTTTGTCCAGAAATTCCAGTGTATATACTCACAGGAAAAGACCACAGGGGAGTGTTTGCTGATGAAACTGACATTCCTCAAAGGTGGAAGGTGGTATCTATTCAATAAATTCCAGGCGCCTGAGGCAACTTGCTGTAGGAGGTGACAGCTGGGGCCAGGAGGAGGAGGAGGGAAATTGGCTCAATTAGAAATTAAAGCCAAGTTAACACTCTTACCTTTGTGAATCTCACAATGCCATCTTGAGTGAGCTAAAATTCTCTGGGGTCCATATACTGTCTGCATTTGCATCACACTGCCAGGGTGTTCCAGCCCCCACCACCCTCTTGTGCGCTGTATCCTGTATCTTGGTACCCAAATGCGATAAAATAGCAGGGCAGGCCCTCAACAAGGAGGCCTCTCTCCAGAGGCTCTCACACTGGGACCCCCAGAGGGGCTTATTAAAGACAATCCTTGGCATACCCCTGGAGCATCTGAATCAAAAGTCTAGGGTGAGGTCCCAGAATTTTCTTTTCTGGCATTTCCCTGGCAATGCTCATGTTGCTGGTCCACAAGCAACACTTTGAGAACCACTGGTCTAGGTAAGCATCAGCTGCGGATTTTTCCTATCTTTTTAAAATCCAATAAGGCTAGATTAAAGGGGGCAAAGGAATTTACTTTGGAATAAGACAAATCTGGGCTGGAATCCCAGCCCTGCCAATTACCAGCTGTGTGAATCTGGAGACATTACTTAACTCCAGCAGCTTCCGTTTCCTCACTTGCAAGATTCAAGTGATAAAAATCACCTGGAAGATTTGTTGCACAGACACACAGGCTGCATAGATTCCATAAATATTAGCTAATAGGATCTCTGTTATCCCAGACTTTGGGCACTGCATAAGCCTTCATTGCACATAATAAAGTTTTCCAAACGCCAGCCTTCTAAGCACGTATCCACCCCCAATAAACAGGAACCTGTTTCTGGAACATTTGGCTTTTGATTTAATATTGATTGCTTTACAGCCGGACTTCAACATAAGAGATTACAGTTTTATAACTGATTTTGCCTTTAAAAAGAGAATGTCAACCCAAACCACAACAGTAAATGGCAGAGGTACAGAAACACTGAGAATTGGTCTGAAAGTTCTCAGTGTATCTCATGGGTGACACATGTGACAAGGCCTCTACAATTTGCAGCTGATCCAGTATTTTCTTGTGTTGCACAAAGCTATGTGGGGGCCTCATGAGCAGACCTCCACTAAGTCTCTCCTAGATAATTCCCTCCTATAATAATTCCCATGAGAAAACTGGGACCAGACCAGTGATGGGCCAGTGCAGTGCCTGATAACAGAGGCTTAGAAATGGGGCCGAATCACCTCCTGGGGATCCTGTGAGCACAGTCATTTCCATGTCCCATTTGGTTAAATATCAGCTCACCCAAGGAGCTTTGTAAATAGTATTCAAACTCTTGCCTAGCTTTGCTCAAGACTCAGGTGTGTCATTTCATAGCAGCCTTATTCACAGTAGCCAAAAGAAACAGTGTTCACAAAATGTGGTATAGGCTCACAAAGAAATATCCAGCCCAAAAGGAAGGGAATTCTGACGCCTGCTACAACCTGGAAGAACCTTGAGGACCTTATGCAGAGTGAAATAAGCCAATAAAAGAGGGACAAATGCTGCGCGATTCCACTTATAAGAAGCACCCAGAGTAGTCAAATTCATAGAGACAGAAAGCAGAATGGTGGCTGCTGCCAGAGGCTGGGGATAGTAAAACAATGAGCTGTTGTTTCATGGGTACAGAGTTTTAGCTGTTGGCTGGGGAAGATGAAAAATTCTACTGCACACAATATGAATGTACTTAGCTCTACGAACCATACACTTAAAAATGGCTAAGGTGGCAAACTTTATATTCTATGTACTTTACTACAATAAAAAGCAAAACAAAAGAAGACAGGTACATTCAGCTTTGGGGGCTGGGGGTGGTGGCCTGACAAATTATAAAAATGAAGGGGGCCAGTGCTCCCCACCTCACAGTTACTGCCTAATGTGAGAGTTAATCTATCACTGCCTAGAGGCTCCTTTACATCTGCACCATGAGCAAATAACAGAAATAACTGAAGTGAGGACAGGATGTTGATCTGATGAAACCAATGTTTATAATACAATGTTATATAGGTGTGTCAAATAAAAGCCCCAGCAGTTTTAACTGTGTCTCTCAAACAGAAGGTGGCTGTTGACAGGTGGTGGGAATTAGATCATTGATTTCCCCCTGTGCAGTCCAGGCGATGCGCCTTTCTTACATTTACCGGAAGATTCTATTTCGTATAATCGAATCTATGGGGAGTCTGTGGCTGTTCTATAAAATGACTTTCACTGACAAATTCATTTTGCAAAGGCTGCAGGAGAAGGAGCTGCTCTGGAGTTCCCTGGTGTCCCTTCAGGCAGAAGGAGCTTTTGGACTTCAGACCCCTCCCCTGCCTCTCGGCCTGTTGTCTCCTCGGAGTATCCGGGTCTTCACGGGTTCTCCTTCTCTCAGCGTTCTCCCCAACTTACACACACCTAGACACCCGTGAAAGCACAGGGAGATGCTAACCTCAGTACCGAGATAAGGGAAGGCATGAGTCAATAGCAAGGAGAAGATGAGACACGTGTGCTAGGTGCTCTATGCAGCTCTTTCTCATTTAATCCTCATGACCTTCCTGTATTGTTCTTCATTGTACAACTGAGTGGAAGAAGGAGAATTTGAAACCAGATCTTTATGACTCAAGTCCTTTGCATTTCTTAGAACCACTCATGGGGAAAACCGCACGTCCTCTGTGTCCCTTTATCATCGTTGGTCAACTTGGCGCATCTGAACTATTGAGATGCAAACAAGTAAGCCGGGAGCCACACTCTAGATGAAGTTTTGCCTGTAGCACAGTGGATTGCAGAGGATGTGATTGGCATTCTGAACAAGGGAAGACAAAACCGTGTTCACTGATAAGTCAATAAACTCACAGTGGTTTTCCAGATCAGATTTTATGTGGAATCAAGTGTCCTTTTAGTGAACCAAGAGAGCTGCAGACCATGCTTGGCTGCAGGACCCATCTCTGTGGAACCTGTCTCTGCATCTCTGTGGCCAAGCACTGGCTGAGCCTCTCCTCTGGGTCAGGCTCTGTTCCAGAGGTTTGGAATGTGTCAGTGCAGACAGGAAGTCCTCACCACTTATGGAACTTTCCTTTCAGTTGGGGAGAGAGAACAAACGATAATCATGAACGTAACAAAAGTGGACTTGGAGGTCTTCTGTTAGAAAGTAGTAAATGTCAGGAGAATAGAGATGAGATTAGTTATGGGGGACATAGCAGGTGCTTCAGTGTTTGTTTTTAAATGTATCAAGGCAAGTAGGGAAGGTGGTAAGACTTTATCATATGACTGAGTACTTCACAGAGGATCAGGCAAATGTGAGAAGGCAGGAGGGAGCCAAGCGCAATGACTGGTGGTGCAGAGGAGCAGTGGTAATAAATACTGAGGAGCACGGTGAGGGAGAGAAATGGAAAGATTGAGACATGCTGTTTAGACACAAGATTTTTTTTTTTTAGAACACAGAACATGATAGCCAGTTTTAAGATGATGTCTAGAAGATAATCTGTTCTCCATTCTTCCCCAGGAAATCTCCCCAAACCAAAGGAGAACAAACAAATATAAGAATACTACTTAAAAGAAAGTAGACACCAACACAGTAGCTCATGCCTGTAATCCCAGCACTCTGGGAAGCCAAGGTGGGAGGATTGCTTGCGGCCAGGAGTTCAAGGTTGCAGTGAGCTATAATGATACCACTGCACGGCAGCCTTTAATTTATTCAGTCGTAAAATAAAGATAACAACAATACAGGAAGGTTATTTTACTCAAAAAAAATAAAAATAAAAAAAGAAATATAAAACAGACGTAGAAAATATCAGTCCATCCCACCTACAATGTATAGTATAGAGTTATAAATCGCATTGAAGATAAATCAGAGGTGGGGTAAGACAGACGCAGGATGCCTGGTGTTCCACACGCAGCCAAAGTCAGCAGAACAGAGTTCTCCTCAGCAGTGTGTGTGTGGCAGGGAGCAGACAGCCCTCCACGTGTTCTACCTTTCTCTGGATGAAGGGAGAGAGCACGAGGACGCCGTCTTCATAGGGAGTGCCTGCTAGTGGACACAGAACAGAGTCTAAATACAAGTAGTTCTATGGTTGCTGATTTTTGTCGGCTGAAAAAGTAAAGATTAAAACAAATTCTCACACACACACACATGATCACTTGTGCATTATAAGGACCTTCATGTCAACTAAGGTACAATTTTTGCTAATTCAGAACCTCACTCTTCCTCTTCTGCATGAATCTTCTGCAAATAAGGCAAAAAAAAAAAAAAAGAAAAGAAAAGAGAAAGGTAATAAAATATAAAATCACAAATGTTGATTTAAGAAGCAACAGAAAGCTGGAATATCTTATTGAAGACATTGTTTAAAATCTTCCTGCAAAATAAACACCAATCCCCTATGTTTTTCTAAGTAGGTTTCACCATGTACTCAAGAAATCCCAATCCTTGTGCAAACTTTCCTGAAAACTGAAAGAAAAGGCCCACCCCTAAGTAACTTTTGAGATAAGTATAAGATCGATATTAAAATTTGACCAGGACAAAGCAAGAAAGGAGAATTATAAGCCAAATTTGTTAACATAATATTTTATGTTATTATTTATACTATTATTATTATTTATAATATTATAAATATTATAATTATAATATTTATAATTATATAAAATATATATTATATATAATATATATTTATAATATAATATATATTATATATAATATTATTTATAATAACATAAAATATAATAATAATGCTATTACTTTACTACATTAAAACAAATGTACAAAACAAACCATTTTAATACATGCATACGAGAGGTGCATTGTAACTCAACACCTATTCATTATATAAAACTCTTGGCAAAAGGGATGAAGTAAAGCTATCAAAAACCTACAGCAGACACCACACTCAGTGTGAAATGAAATATATTTTCCTTTAAAATCAGGAAGAAGCAAAAATATTCACTATCACTTTTCCTATCCTCGTAGTACTAGAAGTCCTAGCCAATACAGTAAGAAAAAGCAATTTTTTTTTTTTTTTTTGTAGAGACAGAGTCTCACTTTACTGCCCTCAGTAGAGTGCTGTGACATCACAGGACTCACAGCAACCTCCAGCTCTTGAGCTTCCACGATTCTCCTGCCTCAGCCTCCCGAGCAGCTGGGACTACAGGTGCCCGCCACAGTGCCAGGTTATTTTTCGGTTGCAGTTTGGTGGGGCAGGGTTTGAACCCGCCACCCTCGGCATATGGGGCCGGCGCCCTACTCACTGAGCCACAGGCGCCACCCATGAAGAAAAAGTAATATTAATAACAAGTATAAGGATTTGAAAGAAAAAAAGTTGTTTTTTACTGTAATATCAAAGTCTATATAGGGAAGAGGCTTCATCAAAGTTGCTAATTAAAAGATCTATGTTTTACAATATTTAATTGCCATATAATAGCAATAAACAGAAAATATGATTTAAGAAAGTTATTATTTAAAATAGCACAAAAAATTAATGTATGTAGTAATGACTCAAACGAGAGAGGTGTGAGAATGCTACAGGAAAAAAATCAAAATTTTGGGAGGTAAATCATATAGATTAATATTATCTAAATAATATTAATTATTGATATTAATTAAAAACTATACTACTTAAGTGTTATCTTGTTACATGGGTTTTTTTTTTCCTCCCCCCTAAAGGAGTCATGTCAAAGTTCATCTTCTCCATGACTGCACTGCTATGCACTCTCAGCTACTGTGGAGAACAGTCTCTGCCTGGCTTCCTAGAGCTTGTGTCCCAGAGGGAGATATAGATCTAAGAACCAATTGATGAAACAATTATTGAATAACAATAATGAAACATACCTATGGAAGGCATGAGGAGTGCAGGCAGGACGTGGATTAGGGAGCTGTCATAGCCTGGATTTTCGGAGAACAAGCTCAGAATTCAAAGAAGAGTCAAGAATTGGGATGAGAGAGAAGAGGATGGCACCCAGTCAGACAAAGAGCCCTGGGGTAGAGGCAACCGAACTCCACTCACAGATTCCAAAATTACCTTTTTTTTTTTTTTAATTAATAAGTTATGACACTTCCTCCTATCACTAAATGCTTTCCATAGCATCATTTTAAGTGGCAGACGAATGTTTCTATATAATACAGAGTGGAAATACACTATTTTAAATTGCACACAAACTTTATGTCCACTTTGTATATGTAGTATTATAGTTTTCAGTGTACAGGTTAAATTTCACCTCCTTGGTTAAATGTATTCCTAAGGTTTTGGGGGATTTTTTGATAGACATTGTAAATTGGATTGCTTTCTTGATTTCTTTTTCAGATAATTTGTTATTTGTATATAGAAATGCCTTGTCCTGCAACTTTACTGAACTCGTTTATCAGTTCTAAGAGTTGTTTGGTGGAATCTTCAGGGTTTTTTGTATATAATGTCATGTCATCTGCAAAGATTGACAATTGGACTTCCTCTTTTCTAAGTTGAATGTCATTTCTTTCTCTTTCTTTTCTGCTTCCTCAGTATTTCAGTATTTGTTGAGAGTATTTTTTATCACACATATTTACAATTTAATCAAATGCTTTGCATCTCTGGAGACAATCATACGGTTTTTGTTGTTCATTCTGTTAATGTGATGTATCATGTTTATTGAATTGTCCATGTTGAACTATGCTGTATCCCTGGGGTGACACCCACTTGATCATGGTATATTATCTTTTGAGTATGTCATTAGATTTGGTTTGCAAGTATTTGCAAATGTTGATCATGGAGATGTTGATTATAAAAACTGGCCTACAGTTTCTTTGTGTGTTCTTCCCTGGTTTTGGTATTAGGGTGATGCCTATAGAATGAGTTCGAAAGAATTCCTTACTTCCTTTTTATTTTTGGGAACAGTTTGAGAAGAATTGGTTTTTCCTTAAGATGTGAGCAGTGTTAGTTCCTTAAAAGTTTGGTAGAATTGGGGGGTGGGGGGGTGGACACAAGATGGCTGACTGAAGCCAGCTTTCCACAGAGGCTCCCATCCAGAAGGAGAGTTAAAGGACAGAAATTTAGCAAGTAACCTGGTGGATTAGAGCTGCACCAAGAGAGAAGGTCGAAGAATGAACATCAACCCCGCTGAGGTGAGCTACAACCCCAAGGATACAAACAAAAGCTGAGACTTCAACCCAGAGTAACTGTTTCACTAGGGTCAAACAGAGACCAGCTAAAACCACTTAGCCCCACCACACCAAAAAGGTCCCCAATTTCTCAGGCCGTAGCACTGTATGGGTCCTTGACAAAGCTCCAGGAAAAAAATCAAACAATGTAAACAATCATGGGGTGCAATCAGCAGAAAAACTCTGATAACATGAATAACCAAAATAGATCAAACCCCTCCCCCCCAAGGAAAGAAATGGCAGATGAAACTGAAGATCTCATTCATAAACAGCTGGCTGAGAAGTCAGAAATCGAATTGAGAATTTGGATTGCAAACAATATTAATAGAATGGAGGAAAATTTGGAATTAGAAAATTGAGGAGCAATTCAAAAGTCAGAATTAGAAATTCGAGGAGAAATTCACAAGTTATCTCAAGAATTTAATGAATTTAAAGACAAAACCACCAAAGATTTTGACGCACTGAAGCAAGATTTTGCAGCCCTCAAAGATCTGAAAAATACAGTAGAAGCCCTCAGGAACAGAGTGGAACAAGCAGAAGAAAGAATTTCTAACATTGAAGACAAAGCCTTTGAATGCTCCCAAACTCTCAAAGAGGAAGAGAAATG